>JAXIVJ010016168.1:0-29657 GCA_036785665.1 Chirona hameri
CGAGAGAGCGAGAGAGCGAGAGAGCGAGAGAGCGAGAGAGCGAGAGAGCGAGAGAGCGAGAGAGCGAGAGAGCGAGAGAGCGAGAGAGCGAGAGAGCGAGAGAGCGAGAGAGCGAGAGAGCGAGAGAGCGAGAGAGCGAGAGAGCGAGAGAGCGAGAGAGCGAGAGAGCGAGAGAGCGAGAGAGCGAGAGAGCGAGAGAGCGAGAGAGCGAGAGAGCGAGAGAGCGAGAGAGCGAGAGAGCGAGAGAGCGAGAGAGCGAGAGAGCGAGAGAGCGAGAGAGCGAGAGAGCGAGAGAGCGAGAGAGCGAGAGAGCGAGAGAGCGAGAGAGCGAGAGAGCGAGAGAGCGAGAGAGCGAGAGAGCGAGAGAGCGAGAGAGCGAGAGAGCGAGAGAGCGAGAGAGCGAGAGAGCGAGAGAGCGAGAGAGCGAGAGAGCGAGAGAGCGAGAGAGCGAGAGAGCGAGAGAGCGAGAGAGCGAGAGAGCGAGAGAGCGAGAGAGCGAGAGAGCGAGAGAGCGAGAGAGCGAGAGAGCGAGAGAGCGAGAGAGCGAGAGAGCGAGAGAGCGAGAGAGCGAGAGAGCGAGAGAGCGAGAGAGCGAGAGAGCGAGAGAGCGAGAGAGCGAGAGAGCGAGAGAGCGAGAGAGCGAGAGAGCGAGAGAGCGAGAGAGAGAGGGGGGGGGGGTATATTTCAGCAGGCCAGAGAGAGGTGAGTGACCTAGCCGTGACAGAATTAGTCACATCCACGATCGCACTCGAATATACGTGCTGCTGACGAAAATGCGTGCTACTGACGGACAGCATTCCTACATGTAAGAGTGTTACACAAATACATTCATTTTTTTTTAAATACATCTATAATTTTGCTTTTTCGAAAAGACAAACTGCAAATGAGTAAGCGTAAGATATTTTTAAAAAAATGCAGGAAAATGTATGTTATTAATTCACATTTAACGCCCCTCTAGGCCCATGGGGTCCCCTTTGACTGCAAAAATGCCGCCCCCTGTGTCAGCCGCCCACCCCATTCGGAAAAATCCTAGGTCCGCCCCTGTGTATGTTTGAAGAAACGGTGCCCCAATTTCCTGGAAAAAAATGCGCCCCTGTTCCCCCAAAAATGCGCCCCTATGCCCTGCCGCCCCCTGCCCTCCCCCCTCTCCCCCTCCTTGAAAATAAAAAAAAAATCCTGGATCCGCCCCTGTTCTGACGTCATTCGCCAGTTAGCCTCCGCCCAAGCTCAGTGCACCTTACTGCGCATGCGCAGTCGAATATTCTTAGATGCCGAACAGGCCTCAGGCCTCAAGCAAGTAGCGATGATGACGTCATGAATCACGTCAACGAAAACCGTGATCATCAGCCGATGAGATGAGTTACTTCATCTTCATCTTCTCAAAATCCACCAGTTTCCGCGATATGTGCCCGCTTATTTTGTCGCCGGCGCCAATATTGTCGAAATGGTATTCCGAAATCGGGCACATCCATACATTTTTGGCGTAGACATTCTGAGGAGCATGACGGGAGATGACGTCATAGTTTCTGACGTTATTCGCCAGTTAGCCTCCACCCAGACTCAGTGCGCCTTACTGCGCATGCGCAGTCGAATATTTTTAGATGCCGAACAGGCCTCTTGTTCGCTTGACGGTTTTAGAATGTTAACTTTGCAGTCTGGTAAGACTATTCTCATCTGCTCCCGTGTACCGGTGCGGCCGTTTCCAGATGACTAGGCTCGCGACTGTATGTGCTCTTATAGGATGTCCAATAACTACACTTGCCGATTGCAGCGTTGTGGCGTAGTGTTGCCTGCAGGAAAATACGAACCTAGAGGTCGTTATAAGCTGCTGATGCGATGCTGGAGTATTCCTGTTAGTGTGCATTGCATTTTGTGTTGTTTTGCTTGCTTGTACTGGTTTTAGACCTGTGTTTCATATACATTCTCATTACACGCGGTTCGTGCCATAATGTGTTGTTGTTGCGGTTGTTGCTGATGTTGTTGCGGTTGTTGCTGCTGTGGTATGCTGCTGATGTTGTATGCAGAGTGTGCTGACATAGTATGCTGCCGTAAAGGCTGTTTTGAATATGTAAATATACCACCGGCGGGAGCCGGATAACGGGGAAAAGGAAAACAACTATTCTCATTGTTATTCGAAATTCACAGGTCCAGCACCAACTGGCGACCTAACTGACTCCTAGGTCCAGCACCAACTGCCGACCTAACTGACTCCTAGGTCCAGCACCAACTGCCGACCTAACTGACTCCTAGGTCCAGCACCAACTGCCGACCTAACTGACTCCTAGGTCCAGCACCAGCTGCCGACCTAACTGACTCCTAGGTCCAGCACCAACTGCCGACCTAACTGACTCCTAGGTCCAGCACCAACTGCCGACCTAACTGACTCCTAGGTCCAGCACCAACTGCCGACCTAACTGACTCCTAGGTCCAGCACCAACTGCCGACCATTACGTGCTCGAAATACTGCATTTCTTCAAGAGTCCTGCTTCAATGTTCTAGAGCTACTTTTTCCAACGCATACCAATGCAACAGAGCGGACGAACACCACCAGCCCTGGCCATCGCCATGGCAACCCCCCTTGACCAGGGGACTGCCGCCGCAGTGCCGCCCGGCTAAAGTCAACAAATGCCAGGCGGCCAAACGGTCACCGGGGCACGTTCCCGGCGGCCGGCGCGGCGGGGAGCCCGGGGCGGGTGGCGGGCCCGCCGAGCGAGAGAGAGAGAGGGAGCAGCGACCAGCCGACTGCTCTCGGCACTGGGGACCCCAATGGGCCCTGTCGTGTAGTGTGCCAACAACGGCCCGTCACCACGATAGAGACAGAGACGCAAGTCAGAGACGAGCCGCCGACGCCCGCTACTCCGTCAGACCGAGCGGCGGCGGTGGCCGCCGACCCACCCGACGCGACTACCAGCGAGCGGCCGGGGCCGGCGCTCGCCGCAACCGACCGACAACAAGATCGGCACACCTTGCAAGGGGAGGCCGCCACAGCACCTCTGGTCAGCGCTGCCGGCCAGCATCCGGTTGCACAGGCGCACAACGCAACTGAAGTGACACGCCAACCTCATGGCTCTGATACGATTGGACGCGGGGCCTTATACATCATGGCGTTGAACATTTTAAGCCTAAAACCTAAGATTTTAGACCTCCGTCATGATTTAGAATTATTAAATTGTGATATTGCTGTGCTCACAGAAACATGGCTTCGCCCCGAAACTTGCTCACGCTTCGTCACGTTCCCGGGGTTTTCTCTGCACCGTGCCGACCGTCCAGACGGTAGTGGTTACGGGGGAATAGCTGTACTGATAAAAAACAATTTGAAAGTAAAACCACTTAAATCAGTTGTAGGTGCCAAAAACGACGGCAAAATAGAAACGTTTTGGTTACAAGTCAGTAACTCGCACGGTCGTCGTTTTAACCTAGGTTGCGTATATAGACCTCCTCGACACACCGTAGCCGCCATATCAGCCGACCTCGATTTTCTTGAAACTCAAGTGCAACGCGTGTTTCTTTCGTCCACTGACAATATTGTAATAACTGGCGACCTTAACTGCAACCTTCTAGCGTCCGACAACGATATATGTAAATCGAGATTTAATCAGTTCCTAGACAGCCTGGCCCTGCACCAGCACGTGACTATTTATTTATTTATTTATTCGTTCTATCACCAACAGAGAATGCCTACACTTACAGGTGAAGTCAAATACAATATAAACATAAGTTAGTTGCTTGGTCAGATATACATATAAAAATAAGTTAGTCACTTGGTCACAATATCACAGTTGGCTTACATACTTGATGACGATGCGTTTAAAAGCACAGAACGTGTCATTAAAAACGTCAGCATGGTTTGTGCAATTTAAAAAGGCGTTCGCCACACGCGGCAAACGACAAAACATTCCCGACTGCACAGTGATCACACGCGCGCGAGGTTCACCGAACAGTTTGTTGGCGCGAGTAGACCGAGTAGGGGCGTGTAAAGCAAAACTGGAAAGTAGATCCGCGCAGTCGATTTTTTGCCGGAAAATGTTTCGGATAAAGAGAATGTCGTGCTGCGTTCGACGGAAATTGAGAGAGGGAAGCGTGAAATGATGCAGCAAATTTTAGTCTAGTCCCACATACGAGTCTGGATCTCTACTTGATGTGTTTGTGTCCAATACGGGAAACTTTTTGAGTGACGTATCTGTCTGTCCATGTCCCTATAGTGATCACTGTATCATCCAAGCTAAATTGTCCATCCCCAAGCCTCGCCGTAAGCCGATTTTCGTCTCATCTAGGCGCCTACATCGCATTAATATATCGGCTTTTCACGCTGCTCTCAGAGCCACTGACTGGAGTGGAGTGTTCTCACGCGTGGAAGTGTCAGACCAGTGGTCTGCATTCATAAATTGTCTCCTCCCCATCCTCGACCATCACGCACCTCTAAAACGTATCAAAATTCGTAACCCTTCCGCTCCCCCTGTATCTGACACCACTCGCAACCTGATGGCACAGCGTCGCAGACTTCTTGTCCATAGTGGTAGGACCCCTGAGTTCATTGCGCTTAACAAACAGGTCCGTTCTGCCATTCGTCACGACACAAGGCAGGACATCGCCAGGAGAGTGCGTGAGCTGGGTCCTACCACCATATTTCGGAATGTACGTCAAATCATAGCGGGCAAGAAGTCTGCCGACCGCATCGTGCCAGAGGCCACCCCTGACGAGCTAAACCAGTACTTTGTGGGCGTTGGTCCCCGGGTTGCGAGTGAGGTCCGGGCCAGGGGTGAGCCCCCTCTCTCCCTGTCCGTCTACCTCGTGTCGGCACATGTGCCTTCAAACTACAGCCTATCTCTCTGTCCGCTCTCCGGTCCTTCCTCAACTCAATGAAAAATTCAGGGGCCTGTGGTGCTGACGGCATCTCTATTCAGGTAATAAAGCTTTGCTTTGCTGCTATCGGCTCCGTTTTACTCCATATCATCAATACTAGCCTATCTTCCGGCGAATACCCAGCGCCCTGGAAACATTCCATTATTCATCCAATACACAAAGCCGGCAGCCAGTCCGAAGCTTCCAATTTTCGCCCTATCTCCATTGTATCTGCCTTCCCAAAGCTCATTGAGCGTGTTGTGCAACGTCAGCTTTACTCATACATGTCGGATAACCACCTGTTCTCCTCATCCCAGCACGGGTTCCGCTCCCTGCTCTCTACTGAGACCGCCCTTCTGACTGTTTCTGATCACATCCTCTCGGCTATTGACCACCAGGAACTCACCCTTCTCTGTCTCCTCGATTTATCCAAGTGCTTCGATGTCATCGACCATTCTATGCTCCTCTCTAAACTACGTACATATAACATCGATCCCACCTGGTTTACATCATACCTCTGCGGTCACACTCAGTCTGTCTGTACGGCTGATGGGAGTGGGAACCTTCATTTCTCCAGGCCTCTCCCCAACTCTATCGGAGTTTTTCAAGGCTCGTCTCTTGGGCCTCTACTTTTTCAAATATTCGCTAACGATATGTGCCTGTTCGCGGGGGATGCTCATGTGGTCCAGTACGCTGATGACACTCAAATTTTGTTATCCGGCAAAAAACACCAACTCAATGATCTGGTCAGTAAATTGGAGGACACCCTGAGTGCACTTGATACCTGGTTTCACTCTCATGGTCTCAAAGTAAATACAAGCAAGACCGAATTAAGAGCGTTCGGATCCCGCCAAAATTGTCGCGACCTTTACCCTGTTGCTGTTCAGTTCCGCGAAGACATAGTACAAGAGAGCCCATACGTCAAAAATTTAGGTGTTCTGTTTGATAAGCACTTCACATGGGACTCACACGTGCCTTCCCTGGTAAAAAAAAATGTAGTGGTATCCTCATTGGGCTATCGCACGTGCGGCACAGCATCCCCCGCGAGCTGTTGCCACTTCTTGTAAATGCCTTGGTCGTTTCACACGTTCGGTACTGTTTAGCAGTATTTGGCAATGGCTCGCAGAGGAACATACAACGCCTTGACAAAATTCTAAATTTTGCCCTTCGTGTCATATCTGGCAAACGTAAATTTGATCACATCTCTGACGTGCGAGCTGAGCTTGGCTGGCCCACTGCCCAGCAGCTATACAGACAGCACTCCCTAAATCTACTACACAAAATTCGAAACACCGGGGAACCACAGGCTCTTGCTTCCCAGCTTCATGTCAATTCTGATCTCCGCTCCCGCTCTACGCGACAGAACTCTGACCTGGCCCTTCCACGCGTGAGGACAGAGGCTGGCAAGCGCCGATTTCTATATCATGTTGTGCAAAATTACAATGAGCTGCCTTTAGCGACACGTCACTCAGCCATGCCCGCATTCAAAAGAGCGATACAGAACATGCCTCAACCAGAGTAGCCTGATGTATATAACGTAATGTGCGTGTGAGAGCATTGCAGTGTATGTGATGTAATGTGTATGTGAGAGTATTGAAGTATGTGCTGTATGGGAGTATGTGCTGTAGTGAAACTGTCTTCATTTTATATTAGGATGAGTGTACCATTCGTGTTGTCCATGCTTGTATGTGGCTCCGGAATAGCCCGCTTCGGCGTGGATGGGGTCCAACGTCAAATACAAATACAAATACAAAACTGACTCCTAGGTCCAGCACCAACTGCCGACCTAACTGACTCCTAGGTCCAGCACCAACTGCCGACCTAACTGACTCCTAGGTCCAGCACCAACTGCCGACCTAACTGACTCCTAGGTCCAGCACCAACTGCCGACCTAACTGACTCCTAGGTCCAGCACCAACTGCCGACCTAACTGACTCCTAGGTCCAGCACCAACTGCCGACCTAACTGACTCCTAGGTCCAGCACCAACTGCCGACCTAACTGACCCCTAGGTCCAGCACCAACTGCCGACCTAACTGACTCCTAGGTCCAGCACCAACTGGCGACCTAACTGACTCCTAGGTCCAGCACCAACTGCCGACCTAACTGACTCCTAGGTCCAGCACCAACTGCCGACCTAACTGACTCCTAGGTCCAGCACCAACTGCCGACCTAACTGACTCCTAGGTCCAGCACCAACTGCCGACCTAACTGACTCCTAGGTCCAGCACCAACTGCCGACCTAACTGACTCCTAGGTCCAGCACCAACTGCCGACCTAACTGACTCCTAGGTCCAGCACCAACTGCCGACCTAACTGACTCCTCTTCATGTTGCAGTGTTTACCTGCCTGTGACCACCTGAAACGGCGACTTCAGAGGCTCCGACTAAGGCCAGTTCGCCGTCCCGCGGGACTGCGGGAGTTGGACACAGGTCCGAAACACGGGACTGCGGAGGAGGGACACCCGGGACTGCGGAGGCGGGACGCACGGGACTGCGGAGGAGGGACGCACGGGACTGCGAGGGCGGGACACACGGGACTGCGGAGGTGGGACACACGAGACTGCGGAGGTGGGACACACAGGACTGCGAAGACGGGAAACGCGGGACTGCGGAGGAGGGACACACGGGACTGCGGGGACGGGACACATGGGACTGCGGAGGAGGGACACACGGGACTGCTGAGACGGGACACACGGGACTGCGGAGGAGGGACACACGGGACTGCGGAGGAGGGACACACGGGACTGCTGAGACGGGACACACGGGACTGCTGAGACGGGACACACGGGACTGCTGAGACGGGACACACGGGACTGCGGAGGCGGGACACACGGGACTGCGGAGGAGGGACACACGGGACTGCGGAGGAGGGACGCGGGGCTGCGGAGGAGGGACACACGGGACTGCGGAGGCGGGACACACGGGACTGCGGAGACGGGATACACGGGACTGCGGAGGAGGGACGCGGGGCTGCGGAGGAGGGACACACGGGACTGCGGAGGCGGGACACACGGGACTGCGGAGGAGGGACACACTGGACTGCGAATGAGGGACACACGGGACTGCGGAGGTGGGACACACGGGACTGCGGAGGTGGGACACACGGGACTGCGGAGGCTGGACACACGGGACCGAGGAGGCGGGACACACGGGACTGCGGAGGTGGGACACACGGGACTGCGGAGGTGGGACACACGGGACTGCGGAGGCGGGACACACGGGACTGCGGAGGAGGGACACACGGGACTGCGGAGGAGGGACGCGGGGCTGCGGAGGTGGGACACACGGGACTGCGGAGGAGGGACACACGGGACTGCGGAGGTGGGACACACGGGACTGCGGAGGCGGGACACACGGGACTGCGGAGGAGGGACGCGGGGCTGCGGAGGTGGGACACACGAGACTGCGGAGGAGGGACACACGGGACTGCGGAGGTGGGACACACGGGACTGCGGAGGCGGGACACACGGGACTGCGGAGGAGGGACACACGGGACTGCGAATGAGGGACACACGGGACTGCGGAGGCGGGACACACGGGACTGCGGAGGAGGGACGCGGGGCTGCGGAGGTGGGACACACGGGACTGCGGAGGAGGGACACACGGGACTGCGGAGGTGGGACACACGGGACTGCGGAGGCGGGACACACGGGACTGCGGAGGCGGGACACACGGGACCGAGGAGGCGGGACACACGGGACTGCGGAGACGGGACACACGGGACTGCTGAGACGGGACACACGGGACTGCTGAGACGGGACACACGGGACTGCGGAGGCGGGACACACGGGACTGCGGAGGAGGGACACACGGGACTGCGGAGGAGGGACACACGGGACTGCGGAGGAGGGACGCGGGGCTGCGGAGGAGGGACACACGGGACTGCGGAGGCGGGACACACGGGACTGCGGAGACGGGATACACGGGACTGCGGAGGAGGGACGCGGGGCTGCGGAGGAGGGACACACGGGACTGCGGAGGCGGGACACACGGGACTGCGGAGGAGGGACACACTGGACTGCGAATGAGGGACAAACGGGACTGCGGAGGTGGGACACACGGGACTGCGGAGGTGGGACACACGGGACTGCGGAGGCTGGACACACGGGACCGAGGAGGCGGGACACACGGGACTGCGGAGGTGGGACACACGGGACTGCGGAGGTGGGACACACGGGACTGCGGAGGCGGGACACACGGGACTGCGGAGGAGGGACACACGGGACTGCGGAGGAGGGACGCGGGGCTGCGGAGGTGGGACACACGGGACTGCGGAGGAGGGACACACGGGACTGCGGAGGTGGGACACACGGGACTGCGGAGGCGGGACACACGGGACTGCGGAGGAGGGACGCGGGGCTGCGGAGGTGGGACACACGGGACTGCGGAGGAGGGACACACGGGACTGCGGAGGTGGGACACACGGGACTGCGGAGGCGGGACACACGGGACTGCGGAGGAGGGACACACGGGACTGCGAATGAGGGACACACGGGACTGCGGAGGCGGGACACACGGGACTGCGGAGGAGGGACGCGGGGCTGCGGAGGTGGGACACACGGGACTGCGGAGGAGGGACACACGGGACTGCGGAGGCGGGACACACGGGACTGCGGAGGAGGGACACACTGGACTGCGAATGAGGGACACACGGGACCGAGGAGGCGGGACACACGGGACTGCGGAGGCGGGGCACACGGGACTGCGGAGGCGGGACACCCGTGACTGCGGAGGCTGGACACACGGGACCGAGGAGGCGGGACACACGGGACTGCGGAGGCGGGACACACGGGACTGCGGAGGAGGGACACACTGGACTGCGAATGAGGGACACACGGGACCGAGGAGGCGGGACACACGGGACTGCGGAGGTGGGACACACGGGACCGAGGAGGCGGGACACACGGGACTGCGGAGGTGGGACACACGGGACCGAGGAGGCGGGACACACGGGACTGCGGAGGTGGGACACACGGGACCGAGGAGGCGGGACACACGGGACTGCGGAGGCGGGACACACGGGACTGCGGAGGAGGGACACACTGGACTGCGAATGAGGGACACACGGGACCGAGGAGGCGGGACACACGGGACTGCGGAGGTGGGACACACGGGACCGAGGAGGCGGGACACACGGGACTGCGGAGGCGGGACACACGGGACTGCGGAGGCGGGACACACGGGACTGCGGAGGCGGGACACACGGGACTGCGGAGGCGGGACACACGGGACTGCGGAGGCTGGACACACGGGACCGAGGAGGCGGGACACACGGGACTGCGGAGGCGGGACACACGGGACTGCGGAGGCGGGACACACGGGACTGCGGAGGCGGGACACACGGGACTGCGGAGGCGGGACACACGGGACTGCGGAGGCGGGACGTGGGACACTGTTCGGCAGTCGACACGACAGTCGGCAGTCGACACCGACTCCAGGATGTCGGCGTGGGCGGTGCATCTGCGCAGCTCTTGTCAGCTCACATTAGGCACTCTGGGTTGTATGTACAGGACTCATCCCTGTAGAGAAACGATATTTAAGCTTCATATCATCATATCGTCCTATCATATATTTCGGAACACATCCATAAAATGGGTTTTCAGTTTTCCACGACAAATAACATAGATGTAAAAACATATCACGCACGCATTAAATGATACACATCAACCCTCAAGATACACACAATGCATGTTTAAAGAACATCATTGATACACTTCTTAAAAATAGCCAAAGTGGGTGAAGCCCTCCCATTCTTAGGCAAATCATTCCACGCTCCGATGGCTCGGATGAAAAACGAGCGCCTGGCGAACTCGGTGCGTGCGCGCGGCACCTCTAGCTGCCCGTCTCTGGTAGCCCTTGTTGTGCGCGTGGATACATCGGAGCGATTGATGATCCGAGAACAGAGCAGTTCAGGGGCGTTCTCAGCATGAGTGAGTTTATACATGGCGTACAAGTCTCGTTCGATAACCATATCATTTATCGCGCGCCAGCCAAGTTCACGCAGTGTGCCAGATACTCGCTCGCGGTACCCCAGGCCAGCGACAACGCGAGCGCTAAAGTTAATGCACTTCTGCAGCCTACGTTTTTGAGTTTGAGTACAGCCTCCCCATACACACATGCAGTACTGCAAATGAGAAAACACAAGCGCCTCCACGAGCAGTCGCTTCGTTTCACGCGGCACGCGACGCTGCATTCTGGCGAGTCCGATCAAAACACAGTGACAGCGTCGGGTGATGGCGGCCATGAGTTGTTCCCACGTCAGGCATGAGTCGAGGTTGACACCCAGAATCTTCACCGACTGCACTGGAATGATTTCAGAATTTCCCAATTGTATCGTAAAGTTAAAGTCCATGTTTTGGGGCGGGGACTTCAGAACAAGTAGGTCAGTTTTCGAAGGGTTTACCTTCAGTCTGTTTTTGGTGAACCAAAGCAATGCAATCGACAAACATCCCTCAACGCGCCGTTTCAATTCTGGGAGGTTTCCTGGCGAGTCGGAGTCCAGAAACTGGGCGTCATCGGCGTACAGTACCATCTTTCCGTGCGGCATATGTTGTGACAAGTCATTAGTAAATACGAGGTATAGCACTGGGCCCACGATCGATCCCTGCACCACTTCATGGGTTACCGGCAGCTCGACACCTGTTCCGCCTCTAACAGATTGAGTGCGACCGGAAAGCCACGCACGGAATCACCTGTCATCGATGCCATACCACCCCAGCTTCTCCAAGAGACGGCCGTGTTCGGCGCTGTCAAAAGCCTTTGAAGTGTCTGCAGTGACGAGTGACGTCGCACGTCCACCATCAATGCTGTCGGTTATGTAACTGCCAGCGTCGAGCAGGGCCGCCTCCGATGGATAGGCTGGTGCGGAATCCGTACTGCTGTGGACATATGATATGATGACTGATCAGGTAGTTCATCAGCTGGGTGCACACAACACGTTCACAGAGTTTCGCGACCACAGACAGCACTGAAATTGGCCTATAATTGCTGGGGTCACTCTTGTCACCACTCTTGTATAGGGGGACAACGGTTGCAGCTCGCCAGGACGGGGATAACTCGGAGTGGGTGATGCTGCTGTTGATCACATGCACGAGGTGTGGGCCCACCACGGGGAAAGTCATCCGCAGCATGGCGATCGTGATGCCGTCGTCGCCGCTTGCTTTGGACGCACTCATGCGCTGGAGTGTCGCAGACAGCTCCAGTAGAGTTGCCGGCCGGGGGCTGAACGTGTCGCTGATGACTCGACGGACGCGGCCGGAGCGTCTGCCCGGCGTCCGCAGCAGCCAGGCTCTCCACGACTGTCGAGCCAACTTCGGCGAAATAGCGGTTCAGCCGGTCCAGCCAGCCGGCCTGTTGGCTTGCAGGGTTATGATGACTCGGCTGGGGCTTGTTTGAGGAGACGAGGAATCAGCGAATGTCCTTCCATGTGGTGAATTTGGAGTGTCTATAGGACGTAATGCCATAATGCCTCCCATCTCTTTATTCTCCTATTTCCTTACATTTCCCTCCTCTTCCTCGCTGCCCTGCTTCTCTTGCTCTTTTCACTGACACCCCTTGTCTTCATCAAATCATTATATTTTGCATTTTGTCATAAATCAACATTTAAGCAGCCGAAGTGTCATATTTTCCGTCCTGCAATGCCCCATTTGACTGTCATAGCGTCCTACGCCACCCAAACATCATGACACATCTCCGACTCTTAAAACTTGCACAAGAGGCATCCTCCAAGAAGGGGACATTCTCGCTGACAACACCATGTCCGAGAGAATGCCAGGCCCATTGTACTCGCTTGCAAGCGGTGAAGCCTTATTTCCGTGAGTTACACCTGTCTGCAGAAAATGGAAAGTACCCGCTCAAACCGAATACGCTGTAAGCAGAAACGCTTCAGATACGATTAAGCGAATACCAGTTTGATCCCGGATCAGATAGACGGTATCGTCGTCTGTCCCTCCTTATCTCGGGGCATTATGCACCCATCGAAAGCGGCGGCGGCGCTCCGCCGTTACCGTTCCGCGCAGGGCTCCTCTGGCTTCATACGTCACACCTCCCGACCGCCGGGGCGGGGGGGGGGGGAGGGGATTATGTCATCGCCGGCAGCCGTGACGCCTGCCTGTCGCCTCGCTCTGTACGCGGAAGGACGGACGGCCGTGCCGGTGGTCCTCGGGTTGGAACGACTGGCGGTGTATTGGACACAGACAGTGAGGTGTGAGCCGCTGGACGAACAACAGGCTTCGGCAGATGGTGATTCAGCTATGGTGGAGTCGATATCTATACGGACACGTGCTGCTTTGACTGTTTACGCGTCTAAAGTGGCTATGTCGAGTGGGATTATGTCACACTTCCTGGTCAATCATGTTGTTGATTAATGTAGTCCTCTTTACTGGTCAAACATGACACATGACCTTACCACATGACATAACGATTGAAGTAGACTAGCCTTGTGGATAAGCTGATTGATATCATCAATCCGTGAAAGAGCAACGGACCGGACATGACATTCGGTGACCTGGTCACTGAGTGAGGTGAACATTCCGTGACCCGTCACTGAGTGAGGTGAACATTCCGTGACCTGGTCACTGAGTAAGGTGAACATTCCGTGACCCGGTCACTGAGTGAGGTGAACATTCCGTGACCTGGTCACTGAGTGAGGTGAACATTCCGTGACCCGGTCACTGAGTGAGGTGAACATTCCGTGACCCGGTCACTGAGTGAGGTGAATATTGCGTGACCTGGTCACTGAGCGAGATGAACATTCCGTGACCCGGTCACTGAGTGAGGCGAACATTTCGTGACCCGGTCACTGAGTGAGGTGAACATTCCGTGACCCGGTCACTGAGTGAGGTGAACATTCCGTGACCCGGTAACTGAGTGAGGTGAACATTCCGTGACCCGGTCACTGAGTGAGGTGAACATTCCGTGACCCGGTCACTGAGTGAGGTGAACATTCCGTGACCCGGTCACTGAGTGAGGTGAACATTCCGTGACCTGGTCACTGAGTGTGGTGAACATTCCGTGACCCGGTCACTGAGTGAGGTGAATATTCCGTGACCTGGTCACTGACGAAGCGGAACAGTTCATGACGGGTAGAATCAGCACCAGCTCATGCCGTAAGGAACTATACCGTTCCGTGCGTTACTGCACTCCTCATGCTGCATTCAACCAACATATAATACATTGATTCATATATTTATGTTAAAGGGAAATAATGACCTTTTGATTTGGTTAGCAACAGAAAAGCAACAATTGC
This sequence comes from Chirona hameri, assembly GCA_036785665.1. Taxonomy (NCBI): domain Eukaryota; kingdom Metazoa; phylum Arthropoda; class Thecostraca; order Balanomorpha; family Balanidae; genus Chirona; species Chirona hameri. The sequence goes on from JAXIVJ010016168.1 coordinate 14,091, forward strand.
TTAGGCTACCGTTATCGTTTTAAAATTATTTTATTTAAATCTAAGAATTAAATAAAATTATTCCCAAATTCAAAGTTGTAAGTTTGGAAAAAATACAAAACAAATACCTTGTGTGCTTCATGAAGGTCATTGACAAATTCTTCCTTCCCTACCATTGTTTACATCGAGTGCGGCATTTCTGGAGACTCTGTGACGTTTCCGATCAAACTGATCCGTGAAGCAATCCGTGAAGCATCCGTGATGCATGACTGACTATCAGTATAAGTCATGAATAACAACATCACGTAGTGCTTTAGCAAGGAGCATTGAAAATAATTAAGTAAGTTTTTGTTCGACCTTCTCCTTGAAATGACGATCTAAATATTAAAAATGAAACAATTATTTACATGTGCATTCGGGTACAACCCTTCATCAGATGTATTCATACATCTGATGAAGGGTTGAATGCACATGTAAATAATTGTTTCATTTTTAATATTTAGATCGTCATTTCAAGGAGAAGGTCGAACAAAAACTTACTTAATTAATAACAACAACATGCAAACTATACCAACTCCAATGAAATAAGGGCGGAATGATTTGAACCCCAGGCAAGCAAGTATTCGCAAAGCACTCGGCACTGCGCCACAATAGCAAAAGGCGAGGGAAATGCATATTAGATACAATATTATTACGTCATAAGTTTCTGAAGTGTCAACTACTATGCAATACAGTGATAAAATACCTTGAATAATTATTAACAAGAAAATTCAAACATTAAAAAAAAAATGAATAAGTCTTTAATTAGCTTTCAACGCAAAAGCAGATATATTTTGCAATGCTAAACAAGAATGACACCAGTGACGTCCTTAACGAAGCTTGCTACGGGACTTGGGTATACTAATCAGGAACAACTCGCCACAAATGGTTAAGTGCGCCGAGAAGCATGACAATGCCAATGTAAACAAATCGCCGACGCTAAATAGGTCGCCGTGGATGTGCATCGATGAACTTCCGATTTAATTGCCAGTTTTGTGTTATTGTTTGTTAGTTTTTTGGGGAAAAATATTATTTTTCATGATAATATAAAGCATAGTGTTATATACAGCCACATACAAATTACACACAACTCCTAATGTTGAAAACAAATGAATCGATTTTCAAAAATTGAGGGTCGCAACCACTAACTATCCCGCCGTTGATGTGCATCGATGAGCTTCCGATTTTATTGCCACTTTTTCCAATCGCTGTTAGTTTTAGAAGATCGCCGGGCATATTATCACAACAAGCAGAACGCACAATATATTTTCCACTCCATTGCGTAAAAAAGCAATACGGGAAAAGCCCGCAGTTTGATGAGGACCAAAAGTACTTGCAAGTACCGATCGTTAAAAGTGTGGAACGCTTATCAACTATAACTTGAAATATCTTTCGGTAGGAAAGTTTTCATGCAAAATGTGATGAATTTATAATATATTTTGGTCTCGTCTGGTGATTGCAAGTGCTAACTCCATTTTTGTGGGAAAAGGTCATTATTTCCTTTTAAAGGAAATAGTTCACCTTCAACATTAGTTTTAAACTGATATAGCAGTTTTGTGGCCCGTGTTGGGAAACCCCTATCTGCAAGTTTTCTTGACTGAAAAGACTCTCCAGCCGAATATATTTGAGTTTTTGGCGAAGGAATGCGGTGCTGGCGAAAGAATGTTGTACTGGTTCTAGCCCGGGCAGAGGCTATACCATCAGCCAATCAGCTTGCAGCTGGTGCTAGCAAGCGAATCGCCGGCCGCCGGTTGGCACATCTCCAATGCGAGTCTATCTTTACGCGACTACTTTCGAATCTCATTGGCTGAACCATTTTTTTATATTCGCGTGACGTCAGGACTCTGATTCAGAGAGTATGCATATAATTTTGATAAACAATACAAATTTACGGCCTTCTGTCCTGAATCGGCGCGATATAAGGCCATTTTTGACAATATAAAAAGAAATTGTATTACAAAATATAATCAAATCGTGTTGGGTAAAACAATTCCAAGGTGAACTATTTCCTTTAAATGTGAACAATTTTTTTTAATATTTATGTAAATACAAGCACATTGTTACACTGACTCATAAGAATGTGCTGATATTTTGCAATGCCGCTGGCTGGCGCCAGGTCTGCGGGGAGGGGGGCGCTCGTCCCGGGTCCCCATGGGCTCGAGGTGAGGAGGCGGAACGGGTCGGGCCGGTTGGGCGCTCAACGAAAGTGATGTCCACTTTGTGTGTGTGTTGCGATATTATACCGTCACCGGGGAGCGGTTATCCGCGGGATCGCGCAAACAGCAGAACAGCAGAACATAGCGGCAAACAGCAGAACAGCAGAACAGAGCGGCAAACAGCAGAACAGCAGAACAGAGCGGCAAACAGCAGAACAGAGCGGCAAACAGCAGAACAGCAGAACAGAGCGGCAAACAGCAGAACAGCAGAACAGAGCGGCAAACAGCAGAACAGCAGAACAGAGCGGCAAACAGCAGAACAGCAGACCAGAGCGGCAAACAGCAGAACAGAGCGGCAAACAGCTGAACAGCAGAACAGAGCGGCAAACAGCAGAACAGCAGAACAGAGCGGCAAACAGCAGAACAGCAGAACAGAGCGGCAAACAGCAGAACAGCAGAACAGAGCGGCAAACAGCAGCACATCAGAACAGAGCGGCAAACAGCAGAACAGCAGAACAGAGCGGCAAACAGCAGAACAGAGCGGCAAACAGCAGAACAGCAGAACAGAGCGACAAACAGCAGAACAGCAGAACAGAGCGGCAAACAGCAGAACAGCAGAACAGAGCGGAAAACAGCAGAACAGCCACCGCAGCGGCACGGCCGGCCACTGCACTGGTCAGAGGCCCTGACCCTGATCACAGCAGGTCCGGTAGGCAGTTAATGCCTTCACATACTCTCGCCATTATCCTCGAAAGGATGTACGGAACCCATAACCAAGACACGATGAAAAATCGGGCACTGGGCTGTGCTCTTATCTGATAACGGATGGATATGTGCGTCCGGAAAACAAACGCATATTAAGAGTCACCACAATGCGTCCCGAACTACAGCGTAAACAACGCGTCTCCTTCTTCGATAATCTCAGTGATGTAATGTTTAGTGATGTCTCACGGAAGAGACTGTAGCGTCTCCTGTACCGAGCAGTCGGATCAGTTTGAAGAGACTGTAGCGTCTGCCGTACCAAGCAGTCGGATCAGTTGGAAGAGACTGTAGCGTCTGCCGTACCCAGCAGTCGGAGCAGTTGGAAGAGACTGTAGCGTCTGCTGTACCGAGCAGTCGGATCAGTTGGAAGAGACTGTAGCGTCTGCCGTACCAAGCAGTCGGAGCAGTTGGAAGAGACTGTAGCGTCTGCTGTACCGAGCAGTCGGATCAGTTGGAAGAGACTGTAGCGTCTGCTGTACCGAGCAGTCGGAGCAGTTGGAAGAAACTGTAGCGTCTGCCGTACCAAGCAGTCGGAGCAGTTGGAAGAGACTGTAGCGCCTGCCGTACCAAGCAGTCGGAGCAGTTGGAAGAGACTGTAGCGTCTGCCGTACCAAGCAGTCGGATCAGTTGGAAGAGACTGTAGCGTCTGCTGTACCGAGCAGTCGGATCAGTTTGAAGATACTGTAGCGTCTCCTGTACCGAGCAGTCGGATCAGTTGGAAGAGACTGTAGCGTCTGCCGTACCAAGCAGTCGGATCAGTTGGAAGAGATTGTAGCGTCTGCCGTACCCAGCAGTCGGAGCAGTTGGAAGAGAGTGTAGCGTCTGCTGTACCGAGCAGTCGGATCAGTTGGAAGAGACTGTAGCGTCTGCCGTACCAAGCAGTCGGATCAGTTGGAAGAGACTGTAGCGTCTGCTGTACCGAGCAGTCGGATCAGTTTGAAGAGACTGTAGCGTCTCCTGTACCGAGCAGTCGGATCAGTTGGAAGAGACTGTAGCGTCTGCCGTACCAAGCAGTCGGATCAGTTGGAAGAGACTGTAGCGTCTGCCGTACCCAGCAGTCGGAGCAGTTTGAAGAGAGTGTAGCGTCTGCCGTACCAAGCAGTCGGATCAGTTGGAAGAGACTGTAGCGTCTGCTGTACCGAGCAGTCGGATCAGTTGGAAGAGACTGTAGCGTCTCCTGTACCGAGCAGTCGGATCAGTTGGAAGAGACTGTAGCGTCTGCCGTACCAAGCAGTCGGATCAGTTGGAAGAGACTGTAGCGTCTGCCGTACCCAGCAGTCGGAGCAGTTGGAAGAGAGTGTAGCGTCTGCTGTACCGAGCAGTCGGATCAGTTGGAAGAGACTGTAGCGTCTGCCGTACCAAGCAGTCGGATCAGTTGGAAGATTCTGTAGTGTCTGCCGTTCCAAGCAGTCGGATCAGTTGGAAGAGACTCTAGCGTCTGCTGTACCGAGCAGTCGGATCAGTTGGAAGAGACTGTAGCGTCTGCCGTACCAAGCAGTCGGATCAGTTGGAAGAGACTGTAGCGTCTGCTGTACCGAGCAGTCGGATCAGTTGGAAGAGACTGTAGCGTCTCCTGTACCGAGCAGTCAGATCAGTTGGAAGAGACTGTAGCGTCTGCTGTACCGAGCAGTCGGATCAGTTGGAAGAGACTGTAGCGTCTGCCGTACCAAGCAGTCGGAGCAGTTGGAAGAGACTGTGGCGTCTGCTGTACCGAGCAGTCGGATCAGTTTGAAGAGACTGTAGCGTCTCCTGTACCAAGCAGTCGGATCAGTTGGAAGAGACTGTAGCGTCTGCCGTACCCAGCAGTCGGAGCAGTTGGAAGAGACTGTAGCGTCTGCCGTACCCAGCAGTCGGATCAGTTGGAAGAGGCCGAGGGCGGATCCAGGGGGAGGGCAAAGGGGCCATGCCCCCCCCCCCCAAAGGTCCCGATACTATGTTTTAGCCCCCCAAATGGTCGGACGTACAGTCGTAAAAATTGCCTTTGCAGCAGTCAAAATCCAGCTATCCACAGTTAAAAACTGGGAAATTTCGCGCCGCTTCGCGGCATGGCACAATACGCAATTCCTTATACAAATTTGGAAAATGTGAAAATGAATTAATTAACCCTATTAGTGGCAGGGAGGGCGGAGTCTGCCCCCCCCCCATGTTCTTTGCAGATATCTCCCGAACGGCTGAGAGCATACCCATGACATTTTGGGACTTTTCCTAAAATTGCCATACCGAGCAGTCGGAGCAGTTGGAAGAGAGTGTAGCGTCTGCCGTACCAAGCAGTCGGATCAGTTGGAAGAGACTGTAGCGTCTGCTGTACCGAGCAGTCGGATCAGTTTGAAGAGACTGTAGCGTCTGCCGTACCAAGCAGTCGGAGCAGTTGGAAGAGACTGTAGCGTCTGCCGTACCAAGCAGTCGGAGCAGTTGGAAGAGACTGTAGCGTATTCCGTACCAAGCAGTCGAATCAGTTGGAAGAGACTGTAGCGTCTGCCGTACCAAGCAGTCGGATCAGTTGGAAGATACTGTAGTGTTTGGAAGAGACTGTAGTGTCTGCCGTACCAAGCAGTCGGATCAGTTGGAAGATACTGTAGTGTCTGGAAGAGACTGTAGTGTCTGCCGTACCAAGCAGTCGGAGCAGTTGGAAGAGACTGTAGCGTCTGCCGTACCCAGCAGTCGGATAAGTTGGAAGAGACCGAGGGCGGATCCAGGGGGGGGGGGGAGGGGGGCAAAGGGGCCATGGCCCCCAAAGGTCCCGATACTATGTTTTGGCCCCCAAACGGTCGGACGTACAGTCGTAAAAATTGCCTTTGCAGCAGACAAAATCCAGCTATCCACAGTTAAAAACTGGGAAATTTCGCGGCGCTTCGCGGCATGGCACAATACGCAATTCTTTATACAAATTTGGAAAATGTGAAAATGAATTAATTAACCCTATTAGTGGCAAGGAGGGCGGATTCCGCCCCCATGTTTTTCGCAGATATCTCCCGAACGGCTGAGAGCATACCCATGACATTTTGGGACTTCCCTAGAATTGCCATACCGAGCAGTCGGAGCAGTTGGAAGAGAGTGTAGCGTCTGCCGTACCAATCAGTCGGATCAGTTGGAAGAGACTGTAGCGTCTGCTGTACCGAGCAGTCGGATCAGTTTGAAGAGACTGTAGCGTCTGCCATACCGAGCAGTCGGATCAGTTGGAAGAGACTGTAGCGTCTGCTGTACCGAGCAGTCGGATCAGTTTGAAGAGACTGTAGCGTCTGCTGTACCGAACAGTCGGATCAGTTGGAAGAGACTGTAGCGTCTGCTGTACCGAGCAGTCGGAGCAGTTGGAAGAGACTGTAGCGTCTGCCGTACCAAGCAGTCGGATCAGTTTGAAGAGACTGTAGCGTCTGCCATACCGAGCAGTCGGATCAGTTGGAAGAGACTGTAGCGTCTGCTGTACCGAGCAGTCGGATCAGTTTGAAGAGACTGTAGCGTCTGCCGTACCAAGCAGTCAGAGCAGTTGGAAGAGACTGTAGCGTCTGCCGTACCAAGCAGTCGGAGCAGTTGGAAGAGACTGTAGCGTCTGCCATACCCAGCAGTCGGATCAGTTGGAAGAGGCCGAGGGCGGATCCAGGGGGGGGGGGGCAAAGGGGCCATGCCCCCCCCCCAAAGGTCCCGATACTATGTTTTGGCCCCCCAAACGGTCGGACATACAGTCGTAAAAATTGCCTTTGCAGCAGTCAAAATCCAGCTATTCACAGTTAAAAACTGGGAAATTTCGCGCCGCTTCGCGGCATGGCACAATACGCAATTCCGTATACAAATTTGAAAAATGTGAAAATTAATTAATTAACCCTATTAGTGGCAGGGAGGGCGGATTCCGCCCCCCCCCCCATGTTTTTCGCAGATATCTCCCGAACGGCTGAGAGCATACCCATGACATTTTGGGATTTTTTCCTAGAATTGCCATACCGAGCAGTCGGAGCAGTTGGAAGAGACTGTAGCTTCTGCCGTACCAAGCAGTCGGATCAGTTGGAAGAGACTGTAGTGTCTGCTGCACCGAGCAGTCGGATCAGTTTGAAGAGACTGTAGCGTCTGCCGTACCAAGCAGTCGGATCAGTTGGAAGAGACTGTAGTGTCTGCTGTACCGAGCAGTCGGATCAGTTTGAAGAGACTGTAGCGTCTGCCGTACCAAGCAGTCGGAGCAGTTGGAAGAGACTGTAGGGTCTGCCGTACCAAGCAGTCGGAACAGTTGGAAGAGACTGTAGCGTCTCCTGTACCGAGCAGTCGGATCAGTTGGAAGAGACTGTAGCGTCTCCTGTACCGAGCAGTCAGATCAGTTGGAAGAGACTGTAGCGTCTGCCGTACCCAGCAGTCGGATCAGTTGAAAGAGACTGTAGCGTCTGCCGTACCCAGCAGTCGGATCAGTTGGAAGAGACCGAGGGCGGATCCAGGGGGGGGGGGCAAAGGGGCCATGCCCCCCCCCCCCCAAAGGTCCCGATACTATGTTTTGGCCCCCCAAACGGTCGGACGTACAGTCGTAAACATTGCCTTTGCAGCAGACAAAATCCAGCTATCCACAGTTAAAAACTGGGAAATTTCGCGCCTCTTCGCGGCATGGCACAATACGCAATTCCTTATACAAATTTGGAAAATGTGAAAATGAATTAATTAACCCTATTAGTGGCAGGGAGGGCGGATTCCGCCCCCCCCCCATGTTTTTCGCAGATATCTCCCGAACGGCTGAGAGCATACCCATGACATTTTGGGACTTCCCTAGAATTGCCATACCGAGCAGTCGGAGCAGTTGGAAGAGAGTGTAGCGTCTGCCGTACCAATCAGTCGGATCAGTTGGAAGAGACTGTAGCGTCTCCTGTACCGAGCAGTCGGAGCAGTTGGAAGAGACTGTAGCGTCTGCCGTAACAAGCAGTCGGATCAGTTGGAAGAGACTGTAGCGTCTGCCGTACCAATCAGTCGGATCAGTTGGAAGAGACTGTAGCGTCTCCTGTACCGAGCAGTCGGATCAGTTGGAAGAGACTGTAGCGTCTGCCGTACCGATCAGTCGGATCAGTTGGAAGAGACTGTAGCGTCTGCCGTACCAAGCAGTCGGAGCAGTTGGAAGAGACTGTAGCGTCTGCCGTACCAAGCAGTCGGAGCAGTTGTAAGAGACTGTAGCGTCTGCTGTACCGAGCAGTCGGATCAGTTGGAAGAGACTGTAGCGTATTCCGTACCAAGCAGTCGAATCAGTTGGAAGAGACTGTAGCGTCTGCCGTACCAAGCAGTCGGATCAGTTGGAAGAGACTGTAGCGTCTCCTGTACCGAGCAGTCGGAGCAGTTGGAAGAGACTGTAGCGTCTCCTGTACCGAGCAGTCGGATCAGTTGGAAGAGACTGTAGCGTCTGCCATACCGAGCAGTCGGATCAGTTGAAAGAGACTGTAGCGTATTCCGTACCAAGCAGTCGAATCAGTTGGAAGAGACTGTAGCGTCTGCCGTACCAAGCAGTCGGATCAGTTGGAAGAGACTGTAGCGTCTGCCGTACCAAGCAGTCGGAACAGTTTGTGTCATGGCTGAACATTGGACGCTCGACACAATTACCGTGCCATTGATTGTTTACCTCCAGTGGAGTGTTTATGCCATCTTGGGGATCTGGGCCTTGTGTTCCCTCATTTTGGGCGCGCGTTGTCGTGTTGGCAGACAGGAGGCGCCTTAGAGCAGACACAAGCAGAGGGGCACCACTTCGTTGCTGGAAGACGGTAGTTACGAAAATTTTGCTCCGATCTTGATGGGATGAAAACAGACGGGTCTCATTAAAAGATACGACCCATGTTTTCTGCAAGTAGTATGCAACAAGTTTGTTTTATTGGCGATTATATGTAGAAATATCGTTATTATGGGCAATGATTTATGCTTTATCTTTGTTAGCTGTTACCAAGCTGTGAATGCGCTGTTTTGACGGTAGGATTTAATACGAGCGGTATATACCTTTTTGGGAGAATCCCAGGAAGTCCAACACTATTCTAAAATCGCATGAGATAACGCTTCCAAGTCGCTGGGGGGGGGGGGGGGTAGGAGGGGAAAGATGCCTTGGATCAGCCCCTGGGGATACGCAAAGCGAAACCTATGCCCTATGCCTAGTACCTTAAGTTGCTCAGTCATACAGTGCAACACGGATGTCCATAAGGGGGTCACCAACGGAGAGGCACAGCAGAAGAATCTGACTAAAAACCACACCTTTTTATCACATCCACAGACATCAAACTCATCTCACTCATCACACAAAACCTGGCGATGACTGCAAAACCGCCGCCAGCGGCCAAACCACTCATTTTTCGGCGACAAAACCGACGCAGTCGCGACATGAATACAAAAGAGATCATCGGCGGCGAGGGTGGCGCGGTGCGCGCGCCGTAAAAAAAATATGCGCCACGTCCGCGTCTCTCGCATCTGACCGTGGCCCAGTGACCGGCCTCTCACCTGAGGTCAGCGTCGTCAGCTGAGTCGCCAGCTGACGGCGCTTGCGTCATGTGAAAGTGGCTCCGCAGAAGACGGTGAATGTGGCCCGCCGGCGAGCGGCGCCCCGCGCCTCCCCCTCGACCTGGCATCGCCGGTGGCGGCAGTGGGGCCGGGGGGGGGGGGGGGGAGTCGGAAATACCGTGCGTTTTTGGAGCGATGGTCCGCTGCGCGTGTTTTGGATCATCAATCAAGTTAAGGAGAAAATCACCACCGGCTAGTACTTACAGAGACATAGACAGTCAAAAATATACATATGGCTTTGAAATTTTGTTTGGGCATCGTCTATACTTGGTTCTCCAATATATCTTCTGGTTTTTGAATATGTTTGAAAATTTTGATTTTGTGAATTTTTTCTCCCGAAAAATCTTATTTTTTTCATCACAAAATCAAAATTTACTAATATATTCAAAAACCGGAAGATATGTTGGAGAACCAAGTATGGACGATGCCCAAACCGAATTTCAAAGGAGCATCTATATTTTGTATTGACTTATGTTTCCCTAACCCTAAGTACTAGCCGGTGGCAATTTCCTCCTTAACTTGGTTGACGATCCAAAACACCGTAACACGTGTCCGCTGCACCGGTCACGTGTAGGGGCGTAGGTGGTGGAAAATAGGATGAATACAGTCACGCATTTAAACTTGAGAGCGCCTTAGATAATTTCCTTGAATTTACTGGACATTCAGGGAGTTCCTGGTATCTTCTGTCAAGTGCTTCCACATCATATTACGTTTCTGTAAATATTATGCTGTAACGTGCGGCACTGGTACATTTTACCCGACCTGGCACCACTCTCAGTACACACCGCAAGTTCATCATCGCACCCCATTGTCACAATTCTAAGGCCACAGCGACCGTAATCCGTACACATTCTAAGTAACCACAGGCGCGTCAACCCCACACACCCCGCCACCATCACCGCCGCGCTGCAGTCAGGGGGTCGATCGGGGAGGGGGGGGGGGGGGGGGGGCGGGGGGGGGGGGGGGGGGGGGGGGCGGGGGGGGGGGGGCAGGGGCAGTCGGCCGGTCACTGCACTTCAGGGCCTCACCACCAGTTAGCAATGCTGCACGGCTGCAGACCAGACAGTACACGGATCGGGCGGCGGGGAGGGAGGGGGGCTGATAGCGGGGAGGGAGGGGAGAACAGACGGGGAGGGGAGGGGATAACAGACGGACCCTCCGCCGCCTCGGAGCTGGTCTCGGAACTGGCTGTGATAGCAGCGATAGTGAGGCGGGATACCCACAGGATGTGTTCTACGACTGGGTGTGGGTTGATAGAGGAGGGCGACGGGAAATGGACGCTGTCTAGTCTATATTATTCGCGGTATATTATTATAAGCATTAAAGTGCTGCGATAAGTCTGACAGGGGTGCAAAACAGCCACTGACCCTCGAATATTTGGGCAATGCACAATACTGTCGGTCAGTGGCGGATCCAGTGGGGGACGGGGCATGGGGCCATGCCCCCGAGCCTCGAAGGGGCTCAGGGCTGCAATTGAGGGAGTACACAGGGGGGACGCGCGTCCCCCTACTTCTGAAAACTGAAAGTTTTCAGATAACTATGGGGACGCATTGGAGGGACGCACCTGAAAAGGCCTTCCTTCTCCTTGGCTGTGTCTTTTCGCTGTTCTTTAAAATACAAGTGTCTTGCATTTGCGTATGTTCGAGGGTGTGATGGTGTGTTCCTCCCGTGGCGTAAGCGACGGTCCAAACACATGACAGCGAGGAAAACAGCGGAAACACTGCTGCCAGTTTGAGAAGTTTTCCCTGAAATCGAGAGGTTTCGAAGTGGCGTTTCAGGGAAGATTTTCACAAAACCTCTGAATTTTCAATCCGGGGCTTTTTCAAATAATTTTCTGAAATTGAAGTTTTCATGTAAAAAAACTATGATTTCTAGAGGGAAATTATTTGTTACGTCTGGCAGCAGTGAGTGGAAAATAATCGCTGCTGTTTGCGGTTGGTGATCATTGATCACTCACAAGCACCAAAACTAATTTGGCTTCGTCATTTTTTTTTGGGGGGGGGGGCGTTTGTACTAATCAGGATGAAATATCTTTTGAAGATGTTGATTTTAGCCCCTTGTGCAATGTGCATGTACCGATTGTACCGCACTTGACAACGAGACATTTATGAGAGTTTGTATACAGAAACAAACAAAACTATTCTATGTAATGAGCGAAGTGTCCACAACTTTATTGTGAACCTCGAAGGCGGAACGAACTGGCGTTGTTTATTTCATCTATAATGTCCGACATCATGGAGCTGCGCTTCTGTTCGGGTCCTAACACCATATGACCGCTGCAGCGCATGTGGTTATCCGTGTGGTTATGTGGTTATGTGGCAGCGTGTGGTTATGTGGTTATCGGGGTTTTTCGTCAGGGAAACGCCGCTCAGAAACTACTTAGCGAGACGTCTCCATAGGTGGTGACCGAGCGCAAGTTTGGTTTTTATTCACAGTGGCTCTGCGTTGATGCATGTCTGCCGTAGCGTGGAGGTGGCCTGAAGATTCTGGTATGCCCGCTCGACTACTGCCCGCTACGTTTGTGCTGCGGAGAGGTCATCACGCGACGCTGCAGTCGCAATGGCCCCGACCGCAACATTTCAGGTTCCAAATCGAAAGTCGCCGAAATCGGTATTTATAGACAGAAGCAGAAAATGGAAAATCAATAGCATTTTGCTCATTTGTAATAATGCAATAAAATATAAAAACACTTTATACTCGGCTTCTCGTCATTATCAGAGTGAAATTTCTCTTTGATGATGCCGCGAAGCTAAACATAGTATTTTTTAAGTATTACAAATTAGCAAAAAGCTATTGATTTTCCATGTTCTGCCCATAGTTACGATCATGTTCATGTAAAACGCGATCAAAACGGTTTTCCATTTTCTGTCTATATTTACGATCATGTTCATGAAAAACGCGATCAAAACAATTTAAATCGGTATTATCGCTATACGCAGCGGCGCAAGTTACTCCAGTGTAATGGCGCAGCGGCGTTACCCCAGTGTAATGGCACAGATAAATATATCCTTATATTGCCCTCTACACCCTATCTGAAACCTCAACATTGCCTTACCGCTACCCCTATGCCGGTGAATGGGAGCGTCTCCTACTTTTTTACAGTTGAAAAAAGAAAAAAAAAGACCTTATATAAGCCTCGAAGACCTTATAAGGCCTGAGGAGCCACCAAGGCATAGGGTCCACCTTGATACGTGGCCCCTTGACCGAATCCTGGACTGTTCTTGGTCAATACACCCTTGTTCTCGAGATGGTTATGCCGTGTTTATATTTATTTTGATAAACAACAGACCTAAATAAACCAACAAAGCTTTCGTTATTACGGCATTCTCGACATTCTTGATTCCTGAGAATGTCGTAATGCCGAAAGGTTTAGTCATATCTTGATTTGTTTCTTCTTATAAAATACAAATACTTTCTACGTCTTATTCATAATGTTGACATTTTAACATTATGTCATCTTCCGTCTTCTCGCATGTATAATATTGTGTTATTTCATTTACTTGAGAATATTTTCCATTTGTGCGGATTCGGATGTATTTTAATTGACACATCAGCCTTCTGAGTTCTGACCGCGCCGCACACTCACCTATATCTGTATATAATGGTGAATAGCCGAACTAACGGACAGTGAGAAAACGTTCACAATTGCGTCATCGATACAGCACATCTCAATAACCTTGCCTTATCACATTCATAAACGTATGAATACAAATGACACCTGTGATCGATCCTGAGTCGGTACTCGTTACATCAGACGCAAGCGTTCTTCTCGTCGGCCGGAGACACTGATGCCGCGTGGAGGCAGACAACTCCGCGGCACCGTAAACAGTAGCAATTCAGCAAATCACAAATAGATGATTTAATCTTAAGAGTTTTGCTTTTTGCGCTCAAAGGTGCCAGCAATATTTTATCTTGCGTGTACGATGCACGGCTTTTTAAGTATCTTCCGAATGTTTTATCCCGATCACATTCCTGTGAAGCCATTCAGACCATAGGTGTCGATTTATATACTTTTGGGGTGGCCCTCGCCCCCCTCCCATGTTGAGTTTGACCCCCCCCCCCAATGGTACCCTCCCCCAAATGGTACCCTTAAAACTATGATAATGATGATAACCTATAACTTGAAAACTATGATAGATATCAACGGTCAACTTTCAGTACCTAATGCTGCATCAATTATACGGCTTCTCACTAAATTCTAATGAAATTGATGTAGTGTTTTTGTGAGATAACGACGTTGACGTCATGTCATGCCATTTTTGGTGAAAAATGATAAATGTTTGAACAATCGTAGAAAATAGAGTTTTGAAGCAAATTGCAAAAGAAAAAGTTGAAAGAAAGAAAATGGCATTCTCTTCAAAATGACTGTCCCGGATTCGCAAAAGTTTGTGTTTTGACCCCTCCCCAAAAAAAATATATCGGGAAAAAAATGGGGTTACCTTTTATCCACAAAAAGATCCCCCCACGGAGAGAGGCTGGATCCGCCAGTGTGTTCCCCCCCCCCACCCCCCCCCCCCCCCCAACCGTTTTTAAAAATCGACACCGCCACTTCAGACTTATGCCTATCCAATTGACTCCCTGTTATATGTATAACCTGTCACCTATCAGCTTTAATGCCACGCTGTACCAGAACGGAAGCAGACAGCGGGAAACCAAAGGCCCTGACACGGTGTCAAAAACCGGCTGATACGCGTGCATGGGCTCAGATAGCGCCGGCGAGGTTATAGGTGGCGCCACCGTGTACGGCGGACCGGCGCGAAGGTGGTCCTGACTCGCTCGCATGCGGAATGAAGACGCACGCTGACAATTGATACTCAGAGGCTAGTGGTGGAAGACAATACTGGACATCCCGGATAACATGCGATGTCATCCTCATAGCTCAATGACAGTGCGGGCTTCTCATACTCTCTACCGCGGGACGTGACGTGAACGTGACGTGAACGTCACGTGACCGTATAACTGTCGCCTCAGCGTCCGAAAATAGCTGTGTGACGCCGTACGCATGTAACTATCAGTGGTGCGTGGGTAAGCGGCTGGTGAACCCCTGCGAGGCGGTGGTCAGAAAATGGAACAATTCTGTCCGACCAGCCGGCTCATTGGCGCGCGGTGTGCTATCTGCCGCGCGTTACCGGGATGACGCGTGGCCACGTTCGCCGTACTTGCGGTAGGCGCTCAAAATACGCCGTCATGCAATAAGTCAATATTGATGCAGCCCTCGCTGAGATATGATAACTAAAATGGTATACATACGCGTTCCAGAGGCAGTGTAGGTTATACAAGAGACACTGCTGTAATGGTGCAATGCAGGAGCGATGTCACAACATTTGGAGTGTGGGGAGGGCAAGGGCGGCGAAAGAGGGGGGGGGGGGGGGGCAGGGGGAGCAGCTGCTACCCCCCACACTCAAGAAGGGGGAGGCAAACATATGCCCCCCCCCAGAAGTTTGTAAGAGGGTCTCCGGAAATTTCGTTTTTTTTTCGTTTTTGGGCGAGAACAAATTGTCCGAGGGCCCTGAATGCGCCCTCGATCAGCCTGAGGGGCTCTTGGTCGGTCCTCGGTCGTCCTGAGGGACTCATGTTCGGTCCTCGGTCGTCCTGAGGGAGTCCTCGGTCGGTATGAGATAGCCATCGTCCGGTTTGAGGGGTCCTCAGTCCAGGTGGGGAAGGGCCCCCAGTCCCAAGATGCCCTGACGCTCCGGGGCCCCCTGGAGATTGCTTTGCCCCCATCCGGAAATACAATCCGCCGACACTGCTGGCCCCCGCTCCCATAGGCTGATGTAAGAACCCTGCTATCTGGGGGGGGGGGGGGCGATTCTGGGGTCCGGCTCCAGGCCTCCTCCCTGTGGCGACGCCCCTGTTACAATGCCATATATTGGTTCAATGCGATCGGCAACCAAAATGTTGGTAATATCTGCATTTTATATTTTTCATTTCCTATCATAAATAACCTGAAAGTAGAAACTCGGGTGGCTGGGAAAATAAATACAGGTGAAGAAAATAACGTAAACAGGAGAAACGAGACTAAAACGGGACCGAAATGGGGAAGCGAGGCAATCGAGTTATTGAGTTTTCTGGGATAACTTGATGCATCAGATGAGTACCATACCGCATGAAACCCACCGGTATCAGAAACGAA
>JAXIVJ010016169.1:0-29656 GCA_036785665.1 Chirona hameri
ATGCTACCTGGCTCGAACTTCAAAGCATCAATTCCGCGTTTCGTATGGGGGAGGTGGTCGTCTGCGGAGGAGCGTGGGCGGAGCTTTTCCGGGTGTATTCCGAAATGTTAGCTAATTGAGTGTTGTTGAGGCGTCTCATCCAGAATCCTGATCGGGAGACGTGCGACTGAAGATGCCTGTGCAAATCAGATGTCAAACTGATTCGCATTTCTGATTCGCTGAATGTATTTCTTCGTATCAATGTGCTATTGCCTTCTCTGATACGCTGACGTTGTATTGCGTTGCAGCTGGCAAAAACATTGCAGCGTGAACACACGTGACACACGTGTCACTGGATAGCTGGACTGGAGAAGTTCAGGATGTTTGGGACATGACGTGATGACATGACGTGATGATGTTTGGGACATGACGTGATGACATGACGTGATGATGTTTTGGGACATGACGTGATGACATGACGTGATGATGTTTGGGACATGACGTGATGACATGACGTGGTGATGTTTGGGACATGACGTGATGACATGACGTGATGATGTTTGGGACATGACGTGATGACATGACGTGATGATGTTTGGGACATGACGTGATGACATGACGTGATGATGTTTGGGACATGACGTGATGACATGACGTGATGATGTTTGGGACATGACGTGATGACATGACGTGATGATGTTTGGGACATGACGTGATGACATGACGTGATGATGTTTGGGACATGACGTGATGACATGACGTGATGATGTTTGGGACATGACGTGATGACATGACGTGATGATGTTTGGGACATGACGTGATGACATGACGTGATGATGTTTGGGACATGACGTATGTGTGTCATTGTCTAACGATTCTGGGACAAACCTTCGTATCAAATGTATCCTAAAATATATTTAGAAGATCTTCGTATCGCTTTATTTAACCCGCGCACTGCCTGGAGTTCGCGACAACCACGAACTGCCGGGGGGGGGGCGGAGGCGGGGGTTGATTTCAGCCCCCCCCCCCCCAGATCTAAAAAAACACGTAACGTAGCGACAAGCGGAAACCGGTGTGTAGATAGCTCGATACAAGCTTCTATCGAAAGCATATCGGCCCTTTTTAGGTCAGGTCAATATTGAGGTCACCAGAGATCACCAAAGGTCAAATTTGGGCTATATATGAATGTCCTTAATTAAACCGTCTATATATCGATAACTAAGAGTTAACTAAAAGTTGGATAACTAACAGAGCGTATCTCGTTCCCGTATCCCATGCCCCGTTCCCGTTCCCGTTCCCGTTCCGTTCCCGTTCCCGTTCCCGTTCCTTCCCGTTCCCGTTCCCGTTCCCGTTCCGTTCCCGTTCCGTTCCCGCTCCCGCTCCCGTTCCCGTTCCCGTTCCCGTTCCCGTTCCCGTATTCCGTTCAAGTGTCCCGTTCTCGTGCCCCGTGCCCCGTTCCCGTGCCCCGTTTCCCTCCCCCGTATTATGTATCCCGTAATCCCGTAATGCTTCCTGTATAACTTCATCACGACGCGCGGAAAAAAAACGTTCGAAAGATCATTGAATTTTCTGTCACTGAGATTTCATCAGAATTGACCTAAGGTCAATAGTTAGGTCAGCAGAAGCCATTGAATCCGAAACATTCTAAAACATCGCCGAACTGTTTATAAAGAATAACTTTTGGCAAAATAATTATAGAGTAAAACAGTTTTCACCAATGTGTTTGCCTCGTCGAGACGCATCTATATTGGGTGACCTAGTTAAGTCATATCCAGAAATTGACCTGACCTGATTTCAGGTTAAGGTCAGGTCAAGGTCAACTTTTACATAAATTGATTTGTCTCTACAAGCCAAATATAATAGTGAAACCCCCATTGCTCTACCTTGATTTGGTAAAGAGTTGTTAAAGAAAATACATATGTGACCTGGGGGTCACCTGGGTTGACCTTGTAGAGGCCAAAGAGCGGAAATGTGACATGGGTCTTTGCATGTGGCACAAGAGTGGTGGATCTGGTGAAAACTGGTCAAATTTATACATTTCCTATGGATTTATGCGTGTTTTCATTTTTCCCCATTGGCATAATGGGGAGGTCACGGAATCGACCTTGATTGATTTTAAAGTCCTGACCTTAAAGGAAATAGTTCACCTTGGAAATGTTTTACCCAACACGATTTGATTATATTTGTAATACAATGTATTTTTTATATTGTCAAAAATGGCCTTATATCGCGCCGATTCAGGACGGAAGGCCGTAAATTTGTATTGTTTATTAAAACTATATGCATTACTCTCCGAGTCAGGTCCTGACATCACGCGAATGTAAAAAATGGTTCAGCCAACCAGATTCGAAAGTAGTCGCGTAAAGATAGACTCGCATTGGAGATGTGCCAACCGGCGGCCGGCGATTCGCTTGCTAGCACCACCTGCGAGCTGATTGGCTGATGGTATGGCCTCTGCCCGGGCTAGAACCAGTACAACATTCCTTCGCCAGCACCGCAATCCTTCGCCAAAACTCAAATATATTCGGCGGAAAAATATATTCGGCGGTCTTTTCAGTCAAGAAAACTTGCAGATAGGGGTTTCCCAACACACAACGGCTATCTCAGTTTAAAACTAATGTTGAAGGTGAACTATTTCCTTTAAGTCGCCGGTATGAAAAATTTGAGATAACCAAATTGTAGGTACTTTGACCTGATAACATCCTATGAGTTTCAAACCGTTCGGTCGATCACTTTGATTGTGGCACGACCGGAAACTTTTTTGATGTGACTTGACTAGACCTGACCTGAGACGACCCGAGGTCAAAAATTTAACACCATGTGGTTGATTTTTGCCCAAACAGCTGTGCAAAATTTGGCGGCGCGCCGCCGTTTTCCCGCTATTCATGAAAAACCTCAGGGGGGGGGGGGGGGGGAATCAACAGTGCGTGCGGGTGTTAAACCACATTTCTTCGTACATTGAATTTAGATTCCCCCTAAAAAAATGTTCCCAAAACTTCATCTGCGCATGCTTTTGTATCACAAGATTTGTACGCAAATAAATTGCATAGACCTATGGAATTTTTTGCGTACAAATGAGTAGCCTTTTTATAACAAATGAGTATACATATTAGTATCCGAGACTCTTAAAATGCGCGTTTCTTTGTATGACATTCCTTCACATGTGCTTTATTTATTTATATAGCATTTGACGCAGGCTTACACACCAGAAGTGAGTGCGTTCCGCCGTCCAATAAAAACGATACAACGGAAACGAGACAAACATATTCCATAAATAACTTCAAGCACCTACAGCTTCGGTAATGGCTTGTGGTAATGTGTATGTCTAGTGAATATGTAATAACACCCAAACCAGCAGATTGTGAAGTTTCTGAAAATATCGCTTTGCTTCAAAGCTACAACGTTTCTACAAGGGAAAATAACAACAAAACATGTTCACCATAGCCTACCACCTGTTTGATGTTATCCCAAAGCAATTGGATGACGAAGGTAGAAAGCGATCCTATCCCCCAAGCACCGACTGAGTGCATCTGACGTGTGGCCTTGTTCTGGAGGCGCGGCATGACTTTTTACTTCGTCGTGGCAGCCTCAGGTCGTATCTGCATTCATGAATTCCTAGCGCGAATAAACAGGCTCTCACCGTGGATGCGGTTCGGACTCGAGAGGCGCTCCAGAGCCGGCTGACCGGACCGGGGGTTCGGACTCGAGAGGTGCTCCAGAGCCGGCTGACCGGACCGGGGGGGGGGGAGGGGACTCGAGAGGCGCTCCAGGGCCGGCTGACCGGACCGGGTGGGGGGGCTGGAGAGGCGCTCCAGAGCCGGCTGACCGGACCAGGGGTTCGGACTCCGAGAGGTGCTCCAGAGCCGGCTGACCGGACCGGCGGGGGGGGGGGGGGGGGACTCGAGAGGCGCTCCAGGGCCGGCTGACCGGACCGGGGGGGGGGGGGGGGGGGCTCGAGAGGCGCTCCAGAGCCGGCTGACCGGACCGGGGGTTCGGACTCGAGAGGTGCTCCAGAGCCGGCTGACCGGACCGGAGGGGGGGGGGGGGGGGGGGGACTCGAGAGGCGCTCCAGGGCCGGCTGACCGACCGGGGGGGGGGGGGGCTCGAGAGGCGCTCCAGAGCCGGCTGACCGGACCGGGGGTTCGGACTCGAGAGGTGCTCCAGAGCCGGCTGACCGGACCGGGGGGGACTCGAGAGGCGCTCCAGGGCCGGCAGACCGGACCGGGGGGGGGGGGGGCTCGAGAGGCGTTCCAGGGCCGGCTGACCGGACCGGGGGGGGGGGGACTCGAGAGGCGCTCCAGAGCCGGCTGACCGGACCGGGGGGGTGGGGGGACTCGAGAGGCGCTCCAGGGCCGGCTGACCGGACCGGGGGGGGGACTCGAGAGGCGCTCCAGAGCCGGCTGACCGGACCGGGGGGGGGGGGGACTCGAGAGGCGCTCCAGGGCCGGCTGACCGGACCGGGGGGGGGGGGGGGGCTTGAGAGGCGCTCCAGGGCCGGCTGACCGGACCGGGGGGGACTCGAGAGGCGCTCCAGGGCCGGCTGACCGGACCGGGGGGGGGGGACTCGAGAGGCGCTCCAGAGCCGGGCTGACCGGACCGGGGGGGGGGGGGGACTCGAGAGGCGCTCCAGAGCCGGCTGACCGGACCGGGGGGGGGGGACTCGAGAGGCGCTCCAGGGCCGGCTGACCGGACCGGGGGGGGGGGGGGACTCGAGAGGCGCTCCAGAGCCGGCTGACCGGACCGGGGGGACTCGAGAGGCGCTCCAGGGCCGGCTGACCGGACCGGGGGGGACTCGAGAGGCGCTCCAGGGCCGGCTGACCGGACCGGGGGGGGGGGGACTCGAGAGGCGCTCCAGGGCCGGCTGACCGGACCGGGGGGGGGGGGACTCGAGAGGCGCTCCAGGGCCGGCTGACGCGGACCGGGGGGGGGGGGGGACTCGAGAGGCGCTCCAGAGCCGGCTGACCGGACCGGGGGGGGGGGGGGGACTCGAGAGGCGCTCCAGGGCCGGCTGACCGGGACCGGGGGGGGGGGGGACTCGACGAGGCGCTCCAGAGCCGGCTGACCGGACCGGGGGGGGGGGACTCGAGAGGCGCTCCAGGGCCGGCTGACCGGACCGGGGGGGGGGACTCGAGAGGCGCTCCAGGTCCGGCTGACCGGACCGGGGGGGGGGGACTCGAGAGGCGCTCCAGAGCCGGCTGACCCGGACCGGGGGGGGGGGAACTCGAGAGGCGCTCCAGGGCCGGCTGACCGGACCGGGGGGGACTCGAGAGGCGCTCCAGAGCCGGCTGACCGGACCGGGGGGACCTCGAGAGGCGCTCCAGGGCCGGCTGACCGGACCGTGGGGGGGGGGGGACTCGAGAGGCCGCTCCAGAGCCGGCTGACCGGACCGGGGGGACTCGAGAGGCGCTCCAGGGCCGGCTGACGCGGACCGGGGGGGGGGGGGGGGACTCGAGAGGCGCTCCAGAGCCGGCTGACCGGACCGGGGGGGGGGGGGGACTCGAAGAGGCGCTCCAGGGCCGGCTGACCGGACCGGGGGGGGGACTCGAGAGGCGCTCCAGAGCCGGCTGACCGGACCGGGGAGACTCGAGAGGCGCTCCAGGCCGGCTGACCGGACCGGGGGGGGGGACTCGAGAGGCGCTCCAGAGCCGGCTGACCGGACCGGGGGGGGGGGGGGGGGCTCGAGAGGCGCTCCAGGGCCGGCTGACCGGACCGGGGGGGGGGACTCGAGAGGCGCTCCAGAGCCGGCTGACCGGACCGGGGGGGGGGGCTCGAGAGGCGCTCCAGGGCCGGCTGACCGGACCGGGGGGGGGGGACTCGAGAGGCGCTCCAGAGCGGCTGACCGGACCGGGGGGGACTCGAGAGGCGCTCCAGGGCCGGCTGACCGGACCGGGGGAGGGGGACTCGAGAGGCGCTCCAGAGCCGCGGACCGGACCGGGGGGGGGGGGGGGGGGGACTCGAGAGGCGCTCCAGAGCCGGCTGACCGGACCGGGGCCCGGTGTTAGCGGATATAGGTGGTACTCGGGCCGCATCATCCGACCGGGCGACTTCAGGATAACCACGGCTGCTGTACCGCCCGCGAAAACATAGTCTCTGAGGAGTGATTATTCGGATCCCGAGACGTGGTTGCTTCATGACGTATGTGGGTTATGACGACGAGCTGTCATATCCTTGTTGGCAATGTTGTATGTGAGCTGATGTGTCAAGTATCTAAAATGTATGTGGCTGAATTGGCAGACAGCAAGTTCCCGCTTCATAAGGTGGGCGTCGTCTTGAGGGAAACGATCAAATAGTTAGTAACTCGACGAAGCACCAATCATATTGCTTCCTTAAAGCCAGTCGGGTATGCGGTTGCAATGCATATACCGTGCATTTCATGTATTATTAGGTTATGCATATCAATGCGGCGATACTAATATTTCCTTCGGGTGATTAATTTTGTCAGAAAGTTAGAGTTTGAAGGAGGCGGAAAGTTTTAATTAGAATTGCCTGTGGGCTGGCTATTGGCTTCCGGGTAACGGTAACGCAGTTACAAATAGCATCATTTCTGACAGCTATTCGTCATGGAATTAATTTTCGTCAGCATACTGGCATGGCTGCCTTCCTTCACTGGGAAACGGAATTGTATTTATTTCTACGTCAATAGGCTTTCAAGACTGGGGCGGCGAATTGAGCGAAGGAGCTCTTATCTAACTCCTTCGCTAATCTTAAAAGGACATACATAAGCCGCGCCACAAATGTCGGTGCGCCAAAATTTTCAAAATAGCTGACGTCACGCACTAGGAAGAACCACGTATGTTACCGTTTTGGGGCAATTGACATACGTGGTTCTTTTTTTGCATGGCAAAACAAAGGAGCCTATGACGGCTGCAGGGATGACAACCTTCTGCATTTGCTGATCTCCGAGGGTCTCTCGTGGAGTTGAGCGAGCCGGCTTTCTGTATCTCGTTTTAAATTTAAACAAAAACGTCAAGTCCCATTATTGGGACAGAGCTTGTGCTATGCGTGGTTCTCAGTTGTGTGACGATAAAAGAGTATTAGCTAATAGCTTGGCTCCTCTCATCGCTAACACAGCTTGGCACGACCCTGAGGCAGGGTTCTGTTTTGGGCTGGTTACAACTTACAACGCCAGTCAAGATTGATACCATTCTCATCAGGTGGAGGGGAAGTTGCTGTTGTAAGGTGAGAAAACATGGCACTCTTCCTTTCTGGAATTTGTTGTTCTCTTGTTTTGTGTTGTTTTTTTGGAAGTGGTGTTGCCAAGGGCGGATTCAGGATATTTTAGGAGGGGTGGCCGCTGCAGGCCAATTTAGGGGCGCCTTCCAAAGAAGAAGAAAGGGCGCCGTCACTGACCGAAAGGGCGCCATCAATGGCCGTAAGGGCGCCGTCACTGGCCGGAAGGGC
This sequence comes from Chirona hameri, assembly GCA_036785665.1. Taxonomy (NCBI): domain Eukaryota; kingdom Metazoa; phylum Arthropoda; class Thecostraca; order Balanomorpha; family Balanidae; genus Chirona; species Chirona hameri. Next base: position 7,381 of record JAXIVJ010016169.1, read on the forward strand.
GCCTTGGGTCAAAAGGACCAGGTAATGACCTGTATGACCTGATACTCGGTAAGTTACTTTCAACTGGGGGTCCAAGCGGTCCATAGGGACGTTGCGTGCTCACGGGCTGTCCATCGCCTGGCGCCTGGTGGCGCCCGGCGATGGACAGCCCAGTGTTGTAACAACCCGTGGGGCGCCTTTCTGGCGGGGGGAGGGAGGCCGCGACCGCTGCGGCCGCGACCCCCTGGATCCGCCCCTGGGTGTTGCATGTTTAAAGACTAAGTTCAAGTTTGTGTTACAAATTCTGTGTTGGATTTGTATAAGATACTCTTCGATGTTTTATCTTTTGGTGATTCGCAACCCTTCAGCGTTTGGAGGTTGGCTTCTTGTCTGTGGTGTATCTCCTGTAGTGAGGTGTATCAGTACAATCATAATTGTTGTTGTTTGGTGGGTTAGGGTGTGAAGCTGCTAGGCTCAAGCCAAGCGTCTGTTGTATGTCAACGTTGAAACATTACAACTTCAACACACAACATTTTGGTACTTCAGTATTTTCGAAGTTTGGAATTAATGCAGATAACTTAATGTTCTCTTACCCTTGCTAGTACTTTAATATTGATCTTAACATTTGTGAAAATATCATTTGAGAATAAAATTGTATTGCACTTACAAAATAATGCCTAGAAAATTGAACATTTAAATACATATGACCTATCTGTTCTTGCTTTGGCGATTTCCTTCATAATATGCGTTGCGTTTCACTGAATTGTTACACCTTAAATTGTTACCTATATGGATCATGGATTGATATGGGTGCCAGACAAACCCTGGTTTGCTTGCATTAGCTTGGACTGATGTCCAAAGTGGTAAATTGCTATGCTCTGGCTGTTGCACCTAATGTTGTGTATTTCTTAAATGTCTGAAATGTAATGATTTGAAAAGTTGTGTGGACATTCACGGGAGTTTCCATCCATAGGCGTAGGAGCAGGGGGGCAGGGGGGGGGGGGGCAGCCGCCACACCCCCCCCCCCCCCCCCCCCCCCCAACATTTTGGATTTTAACATTACGCCTATGGGCGTTGCATGGAGTGAATCGACTTCAGAATGCCTCCTGCCCCCCCCCCCCCCCCCCCCCAACTTGAACATAGTTCCTACGCCCCTGTTTCCATTTGCAGTTGATGTCAATCAGTGAAGCTTGTCTTTTGTTAATCTTTTCAAATTTGTAAATGGTCAGCATTCTGGATATTTAAAGGGAATGTTTGAGTTCAATAGGGAAAACCGGGGTAGAGGTCATCAGCCTAAACTCATGAAACAATGAAGGCAGAGCTGCATAATCTTACGCACTCGCCCACGTGCGAGGGTGACAGTTTTGGAAAAACGATGGGATTTTGTGAGAAAAAAAATTAATACAAAAGTGATCAGATAAGAATATAGTTCCTCTTCAGAAATTGGTGATTAGGTCAATTTTTATAGTTAGATATAGTTACTCTTCAGCAAATTTGGTGACTAGGAATTTTGGTGAAAACTAAGTATTTTGGCGACAGGATATATTCAATCCCAGCTTCACGAATGGTAAAGGAATTCCCTACGGTGCCAAAACTTCGCCAAAACTAGATGCTGGGGTCTACAAAATCTTACCCACACGGTCAGTGGGCCTATTCCTTCACCACTGTGACAGTCACAAAGTGCGCGAACTTTGGATGTGACAAATCCATGAAGGTGACACTTCAGACATGCAAAATTTCCTTCATGTGGTGTTTCCCACTGAGCTGCCAATATAATCTTCTGCTTGGTGGTTTGTTTATACCAGAACGTTTTCGTCCGGTGTATTGAAGTGCGGCTGGGCGATGTTATATGGCGTTCTTTAAGTTAAAATTAATTGTTGATAATCACGATGGGTTCCCGTGAAACCAGACTGGTTATTGATTCAACACTGATTGAATCGATTGGAATCGTGCAATCAAAACTCCTTGAATCAAACAATAATTGATTCACCACAAGTTGTTTCGTGAAGACTCGCGTTATCTGTGAATGTTTTAATTTATCCTATTCTGACTGCAACCGTAACTGGGCTCTGTGCCTGTGGTTGTTTTGCTGCAATACAATACAATACAATACAATTTCTTGTGAAACACATAATAACGAGATCATAGCTTTGATATTGTTAAATACTGCTGAATGTTTTTATTGAATGGCTTTCTTAGGCCAGGCCCAATGCTAGCAATGCTGGTGCAGGCTCAGGCTCTGACCGTGCCATCCTATCGAAGTTCACAGGTCATTGATAGACTGAAGTGACTAAGTTTTACATTTAAATTTGCTTATGTCTGGGGATGGGCTGCGCTGCCCACCAGCTCCTCTTGATCTGACCTTGAATGTGGCTGCTGCCACCATGACTTGGTGCATCAGCATGTTGATGTCATTTCTGCCAGAGACAAATACCTAATGTCTAATGTCCCAAACCCATTGCAGTGCATGTCGATTGTAAGCTTTGGAGATGAAATAGATCAATATTATGTTAGTACATCTTGAACATAAAGTTACATTCATTATCGAATATTTAAATACAAATTAAAGGTACCAACATATCATTTACAATATTGTGGAAACACTGCGAAAAAAAATGGTTTGACCTAATAATGGCTAATGAGATATTGGCTTTGACCCAGTGATCACGCACATTTATAAGGTCACTGAAGGATATAGAAGGTCAATAATTTTCATGAAATGTGCCAAAATCAGAGGGTTCGGCCGCCAAAAGCGATAAAACTACTTTGCTGTGGCGGCGCACTCGGCACACTATATATAATTGGAGCTACATGACCTATTTACCTAGCTTGGCTTCTGTGACATCACAGGTCACCAATTAGAGGTCAATCAGGGAGGGTGAGATGAGAAAAGGCCGGCATAACGAATGATGTATGAATCATGACTATCTATGCATTGGGTCCAACGCAAAAATAGTTGGTGCCTCTGGGATTCGAACCCACGGTCGGCAATGGGCGTTACGACATTGGTTAACCCCCAAGCCCATTTTACCACTTTTTGCTTGGAAAATCGAATAATGCGTAATAAAAACGTTGTAGCCAAGGCTTGTAGCTATCTTTTCCAGAAGTCAGATTTAAAATATGTTCCATAGGTTACGAGCCAGCCTCGTCTGAAAATCATCGATTTAACATGGGAACCCTATGGTGTAGTAGATTTTTAACGCCCAAACGCCCAAGTGCTGCCAACTGTTACTGGTGGGGGCTGGTATGAAGGGGCTTCAGTAACGCCCCTCCCCAGTTTATCGTAGTCTTGAGGTACCTATTAGAAGAAGAATTAGTCAGCTGACGGTATATTTTTTTGCAGTGAAAATGCCGCAGAATAATTTCGCGAGCCAGTGATTGACGTGCAAGGTCACGTCGTGTGGCTGCGCGGCCGACCATCGGTCTCAAGTACAAGTCCTGCGCTCCGCCAGGAACGGAGGTTTAGTGAGAGCGTGATAGGCAGGTACGTAGGAACGTCACGAAAAGTGTGTGGGGGGGGGGGGGGTAGTGAAACTTTGATCTCGTTTTGGGAAAACCCCAATCCCCCCCCCCGCCATGGAAGATTTCTTTGCAGATTTGGACTGTTCTCGTCTTGGCGAACCTTTTTCCATCAAAAACTTTTCTCACCAAGCAAAAAACAATATTGTAGCCCCCAAAATGGGCTAAAAAGTGACCCCCCCCCCCTTATTTCCATGCGCCTATGGAATTATGGGGCTTAGCGGTCGACTTGTGTTTTCACTCTGCAATAAAACATACCGTCAGCTGACTAATTCTTCTTCTAATAGGTACCTCAAGACTACGTTAAACTAGGGGAGGTGCGTTACTTAAGTATGTGTGTGTGTGTGTGGGGGGGGGGAATCCCCAAAAGGTATCGCATAATTATATATAAAAAAAACACATGATTTTGCTTCCTTATGCGTTAATAGCTTATTCAAGTAAACTACCCTTAGTGAAAGCTACGAAGATTGTATTTTAACCCTCGCCCTGGTGGGGGGTTCATTTGGACCCCATCTTCCCTGAGGGTTTTCGGAAATAGCGGGAGACGGCGGCGGGCATCGCTGCCAAACTTGATACAACTCTTTGGGCATAAATTACCCACATTGTGTGAAAGTTTTGACCTCATCTCATCTCAGGGCAGGTGATCAGGTCCCGTCAAGTGATCTTACCAAAAAATGTGTGTGGTCGTGCCAGAGCCACTTTGAATCGGAAAGAGTCTTTGTCCCAGATATTTGAAACTTGCAGGATTTCATAAGGTTATAAGCACATACAATTCGTTTATTTCGGGGTTTTTTCGGGGACCTACGGTCAGGTCAATTTCGTGACACATAAGTTAATGGGAAAATATTTAAATGCTTCCTATTCAGAGAATATGCATTAGATCAGGCCAATTCTTTCAGAATCATGCTATTTTACCTCATTCTGGATGACCCAGGTGCAATTGTTGCTCAGTGACCTCTGCAAGGTCAGCTGAGGTCATATGAGGTCACCAGCACTTGTGTGCCAATAACTTTTGACAATACAAATAGAGACGTGCGAATGACACCACCGTGTTTGCATCGTCGAGTTGCGTCGCCACATATGCAACATGACCTACCTGGGTCACGAAATGACCTTGACCTGAGGTCAAGTTTTGAAGTTGACCTAGCCAGATCACCATTAATATGTGTCGACGCACCTTGACGAGACAAACACGATGGTGTTATTGATCTATGTTTAACCGATACAAATTTATTCACGAACAACTTTTTGGGAAAATGGCCTCGTAACCTTTAGTGACCTCTGGAGCCTAAACTATTGACCGCTAAAAGCTGAGGACACCAATGTTCCGCAATTACATTTTGCAAGAGTTTTCGATTGCTTTTCCATTTGTTCCTAGCTATCATAGTTCCCGAAATATTTGGGTGTGTTCGAAGCGAAGTCCTAAAACTGGTAAATCTGACCTTCGATGACCTTCGGTGACCTCAATATTGACCTGAACAAAAAAAAATACCTGAGGTAATTTCGAATGTCATTGTGGAGAGCTTTCGAACGCTTTTACATTGATTTTCGAGTTAACATTCATGGGAAGTATCATATATTACACTGCTGTAATGGATGGGAGAGCGACAATAGCCAGCATCTCCCGATTTTGCTCGCTGTGTTCCTTTGATAAACCTCGTCTCGTGGTGCTGCGGCATCCGGCCGACCCCGATTCGCTGGGTGATGCCCAGCGGGGGGGGGGGGGGGCAGATTCCTAATATATCTGATTATTTCCGTTCAACGCCTACAGGCCTAATGTTAAAACAAGAAAAGCTGGGGGGGGGGGGGGGGCTACACGTTCCCCGTGACCCTTGTTGAAATGGGTCAATAATACATTGCTCATTGCTGTAGTTCTACATTACGACCATAGCATATATTCGTATAATACGAATATTACTGGCCGCGCCGCCACTGGCCCCCACTGGAGTCAAGTTGTAGGAGACGAATGTTAGGTGACTGTGGCATTATTTTTTCCCAAATAAACTATGCTACCATTGACTGTGCCTCGCTTATTAAAGGATGTTTGAAAGTTGGAAATATAAATCATGCTGAGAGTCATAGCGATACATTTTACGTTTTGTGTTCGTGTTCGTGACAGTCGTGACACTTTTTGCACCTCTGAATGTAGGACTAAGCTACGACAGTCATTCTTCAGTAAAAGGGTTGTAGGACATTGGAATAAGCTACCAGGGGATGTCGCTGATGCAGTGGCACTTGCTTCCTTCAAAATTAGATTAGATAAATACTTTACAGAGAAGGGATTAGTTCATAAATACTTGTGGGATTAGGCTTATTTTATGCAGGTACAGTAAGGTGATTTGAAGGGGTGAGACTGGTGGAGGGGGGGCGCAACCTCGGATGGGCCCAAGAGGCTCTTTGTTGCACTTTTCTTGTATGTCTTTGTCTTTATGAGTGACACACACAGTCAGCTATTAAACTTTTATATTTTGCATGATCTTTTTTAACATCTACCATAAGCTTATGCGCTATTAGTGCAAGTGTGTTTATTGTTTGAGTGTGTTGTGGGAACTGGCAAAACCACAGTTAATTTTATTGATATTGTGTCAGTCCAGGGTATAGTTTATTTTCTGTTGAGAATGGAGTGCTACCAAGTAATAGGTATACTTTGATTTTTTGCATTATGTGTGGATTGGCTTGGCAAAAATATTGAGTATGTATGAATGTGACAAATGTGTTGATGTTTTTCTAGACGGTGGCCTACAACACCCTGTGTACATGAAACCCTATTTTCCACTATTTTTTCTTCTGAGTTTTACTGTGAATTTCTCACTCCTTAATTTAAAATGTATTGAATAATTGAAACCCTAATGCTGATTTATGGATGTAATGACATGAACGTAATGACATAATGACATGTGGAGGAAAAGACATGTAAGAATAGGCATAGGTAATATTATACTCTGATGAAGCAAGTAATTGGGAATTGATAAAGTCAAGTACATGTGGATTTTGGTTGAATATTCCCAATATTAGCAGTGTAGCAGTGACTGGGGTTTCCAGACACTTTCCATTGGCTGGGGCGGGGGGAGGAGCCCCCCCCCCCCCCCATTGGTTATCTTCCGAACCAATTATTGCAGCGAGACGCGAAAGGCGGCATTCGAAAGCTCTCAATGAGACAAATATAAAGCGTGCTATAATTTATAAAGTTGCAGATTGAGGTCACATGTCAGGTCACGGTCAGGTTAAAGTTCAAAATCGAGGTATTTTAGTGTATGGACCATACATTCCATCCAAAGCCTTCGATTGAGACCATGATGAGTGCTCACCAAGAGTGCTCTCAAAGGTATGATACACATCCCGCATGAGCTAAAGTGAGATTGTTGGCAAAGATCAAGGTCAAGGTCAAGTCACAAAAGGTCACTATGCGCAACATATATACGAAAGTCATGCAGCATATGTTTTATGAGTTATGTTACATGTAGTATTCGATAGTGATAGTCATGTTACCATCTACCTCATTTAAGTAAGGTGAATGGCAAGCTCAGGTCAAGGTCAGGTCATAAAAGGTCACAATTTGAAATTGATAAATATAAATAAAAAAGGCATGCTTCTAGACCAATTTTGTCTCAAAGATGCAGTGCTGGCATTCATTTGTCTGTATCTGGTGACTAAAATATAAAAAAACGCAATTTCGAAGTATGATGTCATGAGTTACTCATACTTAGGGACCCATACGTCAGTCACAAATAAATATATTGCTTTTAAATTTGGTTTGGACATTTTACACATGTAGTTCTCCAACATATATTCCGTTTTTTTCATGTTTGAAATTTTTATTTTGAGGGCATTTTGTTTTTATTGTTTGTTTTTTTCATTTTTTTGGGTCAAAAAACAAAATGTTCATAATTCCGAGGAACCCATTTTGTAGCTCTTGCCATCCGCTATATTTTTACGTTTTGTATCGCATTTTGCTCATAATATGGCATTTGTACGGTCTGTTAAAGTTTGGTTATTTTTTCGGCAAACCCGTGTGTAGTCACCAAATTCGTTATATCTCGATTTTTTTTCGACGAAATTGCTTCATTTTTGCACAGAAGACGTACAATTGATGTAGGAGATGGTACTCGAAGTTTCACGTCGATGGCGCTATTGTTTTTTTAAATAGATATTGCGAAAGTTCGTCTGGGGGCGAAAAACGCCCCCCCCCCCCTCCCAGCCAATGGTGGGTTAATTGGTATTTTCCATCAGTCATGCTTATGTATTTTTGCCTTTTTGTGCTATGTTTGGATCTTATCTTGCCCCCCCCCCCCCAGTGTCCCAAAATGTGTTGATTTGGGTGGAAAATGACACCTAAATATGAATAATTTTCCACTATCACTCCCCATTTTAGGTGTGAATTTTTCAATTCCAAATTATACATTTTGATATTGATTTTGACATAAATAGACATAAATATAGACTAAAAATACATGAATTCAAAGAAAACTACTGCTTTTCATATTCAAAGCAGAAATCAATATTGTACCATTTTCTACATAATTTTTCACTCTCATGGTCTTTTTGGGGCTCGAATTTTTGCACTCTGACACCCAAGCAAAAATGAAATTTTGAGACACTGCCCCCCCCCCCCCCCCTTAGTGATTTTACCTTAAAATAGACCGTCATAAATATTGCGTGTTTGATTCTTATTTAGAGCCGTAAATTGAGTATACTCGTAAAATACCCAAATACATTAGATTGCATGCACATTTATTGTAATAAGCAGAAACTTCTCTTTATCGGTACAGCTTTTTAGAAGTAACTAGCTGTACCAACGAACTTGCCATCGCTGGGAGCAGTGGCGTGCTCCTGTAATCCGGCGGCTCAGAGAGATGTATTTGTCGAATCGACCGTGGTTGTCCGTGGGTCTTGTGGCGCAATGGATAACGCGTCTGACTACGGATCAGAAGATTCCAGGTTCGAATCCTGGCAAGATCGAATGTTTTTACTTTGCTTGCGTTAGGAATAGCGGCGCCACCATAGGGGCAGGGGTGGCAGACTGCCACCCTATATGCCGCCGCGGGTGGAGAGGAGAACCACTCCCCTCCGGGGCGGGGAACCGAATGACTTGCGCCAGTATCCAGACTCGAACCCGGAACCCTTGGATTCCGAGTCCGACGTGGTAGGCTCGAATGTTTTTACTTTTCTTGCGTTACCTGTACAGTCGGAATAGCGGCGCCACCTCAGGGGTGGCAGGCGGCCACCCCTGCCGTGAAACTGGGGTGGCATTGCCACCCCTAAAATTTTAACCACCGTCAAAATTTTACCGGTGCTGTTTTGTCAAAATTGTGGATTCCCAGATTTCCCACTGCTGCACTGTTGAATATATATGGAACAGTTCCATTCGTCGACCAATGTAAATTTGAGTGACGTTAGTCTATATTACTATTCAAACTTTACTATCTAGTCATGACCATAATATTCGCCAATTTGACCGAAACTTTCGCTCTGTATCGGTAATCTTCCAGTCATGACCATAATATTCGCCAATTTGACTGAAACTTTCGCTCTGTATCGGGTAATCTAAATTGACTTATCTAACCGAGAGCACGCCAATGCAACAGCTGTGCCGTCGCCACTGGGCGGGGCAGGACAGGGTGGCGACAACGGGCAGAGCAGGGCCAAGCAGGGTGGGGCAGGGTAGGGCGGGACAGGACAGGGAGGGACAGGACAGGACGGGACAGAGGCGGGCAGAGGCAAGACATAGCAGGGCAGGGCAGGGCAGGGCAGGGCAGGGCAGGGCAGGGCAGGGCAGGGCAGGGCAGGGCAGGGCAGGGCAGGGCAGGGCAGGGCAGGGCAGGGCAAGGCAAGGCAGGGCAAAGCAGACAGAGGTGGGACAGGACAAGACAGATGGTGGAGCAGGGCAGGGCATAGGCAGGGCACGACAGGGCAGTGGCGGGAAGGGCAGGGCAGACGCGCAATATTTTAATTAAATAAATAAAATATAACTAATGTTAACCCATGCACAGCCGGGGTTCGAGCCAACCACTGCCTGCCGGGCGGGGGCGGGGGCGGGGGCGGGGGCAGATAGTCCCCCCCCCTCCCCTCCCCTAAGAACTCAAAAACCACACAGTGTAGCAATAAGCGGAAAACGACGTTAGATAACTCGAAACAAGCTCTATCGAAATTATACCAGCCATTGCTTAAAGGGACATTCCCACCTTAACATTAGTTTTTAGTTGAGATAGCCATGTTGTTGGATTTGCTTTGCAATTAAGTAGGGTAGCAGTTAAAACAACTACATAGGTCTATTCGAAAAGAAATTCGAGCTTGGTCTTGACAATTGTAACAAATAAACCCCACGTGTATTTGAATAGGGGTTTAACGCCGATGACGTCGCTCTCTTTACCCAATGGTGATGATAGTCGACTTGTTTTAAGGTAAACCTTGGAGATATTTGCGTGTTTCAAATGGTTTGGTAACTGGTTTCTTTTGTATTCAAAGCGCCAGAATTGTCTCGAAATAATTGCGCCATACTTTGGCAGCGTAAAGGATTTCTGTATAGCTCTCTAGAGCTCAATATGACGTCATCAGCCCAAATATTAAAACTTAACTTTTTATGAAATTGAGCACTGTTTGCGAGAAACGAATGCCATAATCGTGTTCGGCAGCAATTACTTCATATTTTGCACCACAAGCGGCGTACATTTGACAACTTTTGGTGGAAGGTGGAAGGTGGGAGTGTCCCTTTAAGGCCGGTCAATATTGAGGTCACCAGAGTTCATCAAAAGTCAAATTTCGCCTATATATGGGTGTCCTTAACAAGGCCGTATATATCTCGATAACTGAAAGAGTTAGCGACACACGTCATGTGTCGCTACACACGTGTGTATAATTTCGTCTAATCATATACGGTGCCGATGAATTCTGTAAGACGAAGCGCGTCCACCGGGTGGTGTGTTCGCTGTGCACATGTCTTTATATGTCATAATGGCATTGACATTAATTAAAGGGAATAGTTCACCTTTAACATGGGGTTTTTGACTGAGATAGCAGATTTGTAGAGCAGATCTAAAAATGGGTTGTTGTGAAAGAATTACCTCCCTACGTTAAGTAATTTCGACAACGCGTAAGATGTTGAAAACATTTGGTATCATTGATGATGATCGGTGCATTTTCTGTAGACAAGCAGTTGAAACAACGTTACATCTGATGATCGATTGCCCAAAAGTCAAGACTCTCTAGGACCAGATATGGAGGGCCTTCAAAAGAGGTAACGGGGTATATCGAACTACAGAACTGACTCATAGACAAATTATTTGTGGGGTTCATACAGACGGGAATATGACCTAAACCTGTTTTTGTTGCTGGCCAAATGGTTCATATGGAAGCAAAGTAAATGTGAAAGTGACCTTACCATCCGTCTGTTTTTGCTCCACTTAACGGCGTTCCAAACAGTACAAGCTTGTGTCTATGGCATGAACGACAGGTCAGAAGAGTTCAAGACGTTGTGGAGCGCCACAGAAAAGATGATGGGTGTGCTATCGGTATGAGAGTGTGTTTGTACCTCTTCGTTAGACATTACGTCGAATCGTTAACCAATTACGCCAGCATGTTCGGTACGTTAAATTAAGGCTTGTAGCGTTTATGATCGAATATGCATGGTTAGACGTGCGGACGTTACACGGTTAGACGTGTTGATATAGCCCCGCCCATCTCCCCACCCGGGCTAACCCGAGATCGGCCCTCAGCATATTCTGCGGGGCGGGTCGGCCGGCCGGGCGTGCGGGGCGCCGGCCACAGAGCTGGTCGACGGCTCGCACGCCCGGTCGGTGGCGAGGGGGCGCCGCCCCGCAAGGCTAGGCCGCGTATTAACGCGAGGCGGCGCGGGCGGGGGCCATGATGGGCCATGATATGAGATGTCAATACAGGCCAACAGTGTCTAAAACAGTGTCAACAGTGTCCACAATGTCTTAAATGTCTAAAAATGTAAATGTCTCTGTGTGTGTGTTTTGAAATAAATGTGAAATAAATGGAAAAAAGAGTTGGTCCACAACAAAAAAAAATCGACACAGGACTAGTGGGCCCAGTTTCATGTCCGCTGTTCCGGGCCACGGTCGGGACATGAACGCTCGCCGCCGGAGGCAGGTACACTCTCTGGCACGTAGTATCTGATCACGACGCCTCGTTAATATCCGCTCAGCCGCCCGGGCGGCGCGGTGGCCCTTTGTCAGAGACTGTAAATGGCGTCAGGCGGAGCGAGAACGCCAGCCGCTGTCATACGATTTCTCGTGAAATGCAAGGAGAAACTTACTTCTTTCTCCACATATATCCATCAGTTGTCCAAACCAAAGTCATATTCGTAATTTTGAGCTCAAGATACATCGTATGGTTGAATTTCAAGACAACTTTCAAGGTGACCTATTCCCTTTAATAAACTTGCATGTTTATACCAATTACGAAATAATAACGAAATAATTCTACTATATTCGGTACTTTACCTCTACCCACCGCAACATTTAGACATTGCCTTACATATCTGTGTTGCGGGTCTTAAGGCAGTGGCGCACGCAGGGGGGGGGGGGGGGGTCAAAGGGGTCAGCTGACCCCCCCCCCCCCCGAAATTTCTGAGGGGCCCGTATTTCTGAGGGGCCCGTTTCTGGAAGGGGCCCGGTCTTGGTAGGGACCCGGTCTTGGTAGGGGCCCGGTCTTGGTCAGGCCCGATCGAGGTAGGGGCCCGGTGCTGGCAAAGGCGTGGCATGAGATGATGGGCCCGGTCACAACAGGGCCCGGTCCTCGCATATTCTTGACACGGGCCTGTTTCTGGTAGGGGCCGGTCTTAGTCAGGCCTGATCGAGGCAGGGGCCCGGTGCTGGCAAAGGCGTGATATGGGGCCCGGTCAGAACGAGAGCCCGGTACTTGAACATTATTGATGCGGGCCCGTTTCTGGTAGGGCCCCGTCTTGGTCAGGCCCGATTGAGGCAGGGGCCCGGTGCTGGCAAATGCGTGATATGGGGCCCGGTCAGAACGAGGGTTCGGTTACAACAGGGCCCGGTCATTGCATATTCTTGATACGGGCCCGTTTCTGGAAGGGGCCCAGCCTTGGTCAGTTCCGATCGAGGCAGGGTCCCGGTGCTGGCAAATACGTGGCATGGGGCCCGGTCAGGACGAGGGCCCGGTCACAACAGGGCCCGGTCCTCGCATATTCTTGATACGGGCCCGTTTCTGGTAGGGGCCCGGTCTGGGTCAGGCCCGATCGAGGCAGGGGCCGGTGCTGGCAAAGGCGTTGCATGGGGCCCGGTCAGGACGAGGGCCTGGTCATAACAGGGCCCGGTCCTCGCATATTCTTGATGCGGGCCCGTTTTTGGTAGGGGCCCGGTCTTGGTCAGGCCCGATCGAGGCAGGGGCCCGCTGCTGGCAAAGGCGTGATATGGGCCCGGTCACAACAGGGCCCGGCCCTTGCATATTCTTGATGCGGGCCCGTTTCTGGTAGGGGCCGGTCTTGGTCAGGCCCGATCGAGGCAGGGGCCCGGTGCTGGGAAAGACGTGATATAGGGCCCGGTCAAAACGAAGGCCCGGTCACAACAGGGCCCGATCCTTGCACATTCTTGATACGGGCGGATTTTATATTGATACGTATTTTTTACATTATCCATTGTTGCTTCAGGAAATGGTTTATGGCAACTTGTGGTAACATGATGGTGGGCGCGAATGACGTAGTCGAGGCGCACTAAAACCCCAACGATGATGATGATGACATAACTACCGGGGATCGGACTGCCTAACATGCCTAACCTGTAAAATATAATTGTTGTTGTTGTCATTTACCTGCCTAACCTGCCTAACCTGTAAAATATAATTTGTGTTGTTGTCATTTACCTCATTTCGTCAAATTTACTCTCGACAGTTGTACCGCACATCAGTAGCACACGCACCTAAAATTCGCACATCAGTAGCACACGCAGTCACCTTACACGACATTGACAAGAAAATTATAATGTATCAGGTCCCATGCTATAGGGGGCCCGCTCAAAAACAAGTGACGAAATCCGCGAAGTTTTCTAAAAACGGGTGGGGGCCCGCTGACAAGGGGGCCCGCTTTTAGGGCTTTGACCCCCCGAAATGGAATCCTGCGTGCGCCACTGTCTTAAGGACACGGGTTCCTGAGAGAGTGGGCCCTGGGGCTAGCAATTAGGTACCGCCAAGGAGAGACACTGCCAGACACTTATTTAATTCATTTTCCCATTTTCCAAATTTGCATAAGGAATTGCGTATTTTGTTTCATGCCGCGAAGCGCCGCGAAGCGTCGCGAAATTTCAAGTTTTTACACTGTGGTTAGCTGGATTTTGACTGCTGCAAAGACAATTTTTACAACTGTACGTCCGAATGTTTTTTTTGGGGGGGGGGCAAATCATAGTTTCAGGACCTTGGGGACCATGCCCCTTTGGCCCCCCTGGATCCGCCCCTGATAAATGGGCATGTTTCTCTTTTCTCCTTCATGGCCATAACAAACTTCATGACAATTATGACGTCATACATATGGTAGCTTTGATATGGAAACTATTGCACACACTAATGACGGACTTTAGGCATATATACGCAGGCTTCTTGTCACGTAAACAACAGTTGTGAGGACCCGAAACAAGTTTCGGGCGCCCAAAACTTCTTCTTCTAAATGGGGCCCACTAGTTCTGTGTCGAAATTACTTAGCGTAGCGAGGTAATGATTAAATTAAGACGAATCAGAATTGTTAAGGAACTGGCAATTGTAGCATTTACATCAACATCCTGTGTACACTTATCTCTCCGACAATTCCATTCTGAATTGTGAGGATTAGTCTACAAAACTTCTTTTAGGTGTTCCACCAGGAAGACTGGAAATGCATGACAACTTTGTACGGCTGTCCGACTTCGAAGCACTGAACTATATCATAGCGCACCACTGTCAGCTCCGCCACTTGACACTTGACCAGTGGCGGCTCGTCATATGAGGCAACTGAGGCCGGGCCTCACCTATTATCTGGGAAGAATGTGCTTTGCAATATTGATTGGTTGCCATTGAAAATAGATGTGTGAGTGATTCCCATTTTGCACATCGCAGTACATTGTATTATGGCATATTTCCGAAATTCTCCGGCTTTTCCACTCGCCAGCCGCCGGTCCCCGTACGTTTACAATACTACAGCAAGCCACTACGAGCCGACTGAGGTTCGGCCGGCCTGCCGTCTCACCGCCTCCGGCCGTTCAGCCCAGCTACTGGGGCACCAGCGGGCGAACGCCGCTCAGCCGACGGTGCCGTGCCGTGCCGACCAATGATAGCCATCTGAGACAGGGATGTGTTGAGCCTCAAAGCGATTATTCGGCTACTAGGGAGTCGTAGCAACGGCAATCAAAGTTCATGAACGAGGGAACGTGTTGATCTATCAATCTAGCCGCATTTGTATTTGAAAGTTATCATCTATTATCCATATTATGATATTTTACTATCGCACCCCAGTCACCTCAGCCCCCACCGTTAACAGTTGGCAGCACTCAGGCGTTTGGGCGCTCAAAACCTACTAGACCATAGGGTTCCCATGCTAAACCAACGATTTTCGGACGAGGCTGGCTCGCAACCTATGGGACATATTTTAAATATGACTGCTGGAAAAGATAGCTGCAAGCCTTGGTTACACCGTTTCTGTTTACCATTTTTCGATATTCCAGGCGGAAAGTAGTCAAATGGGCTTGGGGTGTCGAATGTCGAAACCAATGTCGAAACGCCCATTGCCGACCGTGGGTTCGAATCCCAGAGGCACCAAATATTTGTACATATGCTACATACGCTATATACCAATGCTAAGTTCCTCATGATTCATTATTTTTATATTCAAATATCGCATATTAAATTGTATTTAATGTTCAAAATTTACTTATAAAATATTGATATATTTAATATTCGACACACAATATTAATATACAATACAATACAATCATATCATCAATTTCATTATTCGTTAGGCCGTCTCTTTCTCATCTCACAGCGCCCTGATTGTCTTCCAATTGGTGACCTGTGATGTCACAGAGACTAAACTAGGTCAAACCGGTCATGTAGCTCATTATAGTGTGGGGGGGGGGGGGGCGCTACCGCAGTTGCATAGTTTTGTCGCTTTTTGGCGGCCGAAACCTCTGAATTTAGCACATATCTCATATTTTAATTACTGAATTTGATTTATATTCTATAAATGTATTTGATTTATATTCAAATATCGCATATTAAATTGTATTTAATGTTCAAAATTTACTTATAAAATATTGATATATTTAATATTCGACACACAATATTAATATACAATACTTAACATATGGAAGCTGCATTCTAAGTTGGCATCCAAGCCTACCTCATAAATGTGTTATCACTATGTTGACCACTGAGCACAAACACACTGAAACCCATCATTTAGCCATCAATTTCATATTGGCAGGCATTATTATCTATCCCCAGCTGTGGCCACCACTTTGTGCAAATTATCAGCAAACTTCAACTAAATGAAAATGCAACATACCGCTCCATTCCTCACAGGAGAAATAACAATTTAATTGCATCATTAAATTTTCATATTTCAAAACATATTCGGTGAAATGTTATATATTGGTGGCATCTCGTACCTGTCAGTATGCTGTGTGCATGCATACAAATAGCAAGGTGACCAACTGCCATAACATACCTATTCTGAACGTTGGTGAATTAAGTTAAGTTAATGTTGGTTGGCAGGCCATCACCCCCCCCCCCCCCCCCTCTCCAATCCAGCATGTTAAACAATATTTTCAAGTTAAACCAATCAGTATTTGTCCTTGCATTCTTGCTCCCAATGTCAGTAGCTAATTCTAAAGTCAGGCCATAACTCACCTAGGAAAACAATGTCATCCATCTGGAAAATCATGGTGAAAAGAATAATAAATAAAGAATGAAAATGACCTGTCTGACCCTATTGATTTATTATCTCCCACAAATCTGTATTGTCATGATCATTATTTGATTCGTATTATTAGAATATCAGAAAGTTGTTGCATCATGCCCATTATTCTGAAGAAAAAAAATCAGATGCAGACATCGCTGGTGTCTAAAGGGAATGATAAAGGGAATGTCTTTGATGCAGACATTTCTGAGGCCTGTTCACGGGGTCTGCGGCCGCCGCGGCTCCCGCGGCCAAAAGGGCGGGGCTTAATCGTCAGCCAATCACGAAAGAGCAGATCCGGGAGGAGAGACTCTCCGTTCTGCGGCTCCTGCGGTTGCTCGGGAGCAGCCGCAAAAGAACTTCGACACAAATGGCGTGCGTCTGACAAAGGTTGCGCACTCTTTTATTGATATCGCAGCTCACTGGCGGTTGTTTGACCAAAAATGACAACTCGTAGTGACTCGTAGATATTCATGTAGTTGAGTGGTTTTGAAAAAACATTGAGGGTTTTCATGAAATTGCCTATTCGTTGCGAACGCTACACGCGCCATTTATCGGACGCCATCAGCGGCCGCAAACGTGTTCAAAATTGTTCAAATTAAGCTCCGCCTCCTGGCCGCGGGAGCCGCGGCGGCCGCAGACCCCGTGAACAGGCCTCTGGTGTCTAAAGGGAATATGTATTTTCAGGGGCGTCGTTTTCTATAGGCCTGGTAGGGCCCAAGCCCTACCAATGTTCATTTGGGCCCCACCAATGGCTGCCTGGGCCCTACCAATGTTTTGCAGATTATTTCCTTTAATAAAAAAGAGATAAGACAACTTAAACAACAAATAAAAGGCATTGCTATAATGCACATACAAAACAATGCATGGCATGGCCCATGTGCAGGCAAATTAAATACCTAAATATCATAAGTTTGGGTTGTTTGAAATCACCGTATATGAGTTGTTCAATATCAGAACATGTATCCCTTGCTCGATTATTTCCCTAATGATTCAAACAAGACAAAATTCATCATGATATGGCGGATCTTACCAACATCAATGGGAAATGATTGGGGAGATCAAATGTCTGGACAATTTCTGACCTTGAAAGGATCCCTAAAGGAATGACCAATGGAAATATGCGCCAACCCTATTTTCCAACATCAGTATGGTGTATGACACTATTGCAAAATGGCTGGAGTTGTAGGTATGTCTCAATCTAATCTGACATGGAATACACAACATGATTTCAGTGATACACACTCACAGTAATTTACAAAAGTGAAACCTTGCAACAACACTTTTCTAAAATCAAAGCACCCACCAAATCAGTCTAAATATGTGTGTCAATATTAGCCATTAGGTCATCACAAGGACCCGAGGCCTGCTCACGGACCCTGCGGTTGGCTGCGGTTCGGCGGTCAGCAGTGGTCGGCAGCCGGTGGGGTAACTAAAAGTGGGGATGGGGCGAAAGGTATGACGTCACACGGCTGCGGTTGGCTGCGGTTCCGGCGGTTGGCGTGGAGCAACCGTAGGAGAAATGTCACGTAAAGTGGCGCGTCGCGGCATTCAGTGTTCAAGAGACGCCTGCTTGTGATGACGCATGAGGAAAGGGGCGGGGCTAGAGCCTGTTGGAAACCGCCGAACCGCAGGTGGTCGTGAACAGGCCTCCGATTTTCATTCGCAATGAACTGAAATAGGCAAAACCACTTAACACGCGCAGTGGAGGGGGATGCACTTGTGTCCCCCCCCCCCCCCCCCGACATGTTATTCGGGAATAGCTGCTTGAAAACGAAGCGGAGCAGGGCAGTGGTTTTTACGCGACATTAGAGCCAACTCAATAGCAGATCGTTTGACGCAAAAAAGAGAATAAAATCGCTCGGTAAAGTTTTTAGTTACATGGATTTGCAATCCAAGATAGCGGCCAGAATCGAGGTCGGCGAGTAGATATCTTTGGAACCAACCGTCGGATCAGGATGATTCAAACGCCATTTGGTAGCCAATGTCAATCTTCATCCCGGACACATCTTTGGACACATTGCTGGTGACCTGTGACGTCACAGAGGTCAAATTTCCAAAAGTGTGACATTTGGCCAGATTTGACCTTCGTGACCTCCTTTGACCTTGAAGGTATTGACCTAAGGTCACAAAAAATCAGCAAATGTAGATCATCCACTGCGTGTAAGACATACTGGTCGGTAGATTCAGGAATTAAGGTGAAATGGCTCGCCCTTAACATCAAGTTTATCATTCTCTCTAATTAATTATTCATATGACATATTATGTACTGATTTAAACACTTGGTCTGCAGCAATAACAGATCCTATATGTGACTGGCATCAGCTGGAATTTCAGAGTTATGCGGAGGAATACCGGAGGTCATCAGTGAGGCATCAGGGGGCATCATGGGAGCATCCTTGGGGCATCAAGGGAATGTAGGTGGAATATATCTGGTGTTTGGGGGACGCAAGAGGCATAAGCAGGGAATTATCCCCTGATTCCCCTCTGTGTATTTTGGAGAATATTGGAAGAATCACGGAGACAAAAATGCGATATTGGGGGAATATCAGGGGAAGAATGGGGGTGTTGTTTTAGACCAAAGCCCTAATATTTCCTAAATAAATCATTTTGGTTTTTAGTGATATTATATAGGATGCTGTTCATGACATGCCTCAATGAACTAAGGGAGTATTTCAGGAGAATACATAGGGTTTCACAGAGGCATCAATCACTGGCTGTGATCAGGGTATTAGGAGTATCAATTTTATTTTCAGTGTAGATATAAATTTCGTACCTTTATTCAATAAATGCTTGCACCCCGTCCCCACCCCTTGCAAGACCGCCCCAAAAACTAGTTAGAGTTAGTGTGTGTGTGGGATCAAAATGACCCCAAGGCCCCACTAACTTGAAAACTAAAAGGGATAGCAAGATGCAAAAACATGTTCGAAAGCTCTCGATTTGGCTGTCCGAAGTTACTTCAGGCATTATTTAGCTCAGTCCAATATTGAGGTCGCCGGAGGTCATCCAAGGTCAAATTTTCCAAGTAAGTATAGGATGTTGCTCCAGAAACGCCCAAATATCCCGAACTGTGATATCTACAAACAAACAGAAGAAGAAGAAAAATAGAAAGCTCTTGAAAAATTCAATCGGCATTGATGTCCGTAAATGTTAGCTCAGGTCAATAGTTTAGGTTCCAGAGGTACCCAAAGGTCACCATTTCATTTGTTTCCAAAAAGTTTCCGTGAATAACTTTTTGTATCGGTTAATCATAGAGCAATAATCTTAACACCATCGTGTATGTCTCGTCAAGACGCTTCGAAACATATTGATGGTAACCTGGTTAGGACAACTTCACAATTCGACCTCAGGTCAAGGTCATTTGGTGACCCAGGTAGGTGATATTGCATATGGGGCGATGCGTCCTGACGAGACAAACACAATGATGCCACGTTTGTATCTGTGTTCTACCGAGAGTTATTGACAAAGAAGTGCTGATAACCTCAGATAACCTCACCTGATCTTGCAGAGGTCACTGAGCAACAATTTTCCCTGGGTCATCAAAAATTAGCACAAAAATAGGATTTTGACAGAACTGACCTGATCTAATGCCTATTATCTGAATAGGAAGCATTTGTATATTTCCCCATTGACTTATAATGGGAGGTCACGAAATTGTCCCGACTTTAGGTCACCGATATAAAAAAAACGAGATATTCAAATTTTACGTAGTTATGAAATCCTGCATGAGTTTCAAATATATCGGGCAAACACTGGCTTTGACACGACCATACAATGTTTTGGAGGTAAGGTCACCTGATGTGACCTTGTGACATGACCTGAGATGACCTGGGGTCAAAATTTGTATCAATGTGGGTAATTAATGTCTGAACAGCTGTGCCAAATTTGGCTGCGCGCCGCCGTTTTTTCCGCTAATCCCCAAAAAAGCTCAGGGGAGGTCAAAATTACCCACACCAGAGGTACGAGTAATTTTAGTGGGCGAAGGTGCGCGCGGCGCTGGGGGGTTAATTTTACCCTCTCCCGGATTTTCTCAATAACTTGAAAACTATGAAGATATCAAAATGAAACTTTCGGTACCTTATGCTGCATCAATTCTACGTCTTCTGTCAAAATTTAATTGCAATTGGTGGAGTAGTGTGGGAGATAATTACGTTTTAGTGACGTCATGTCATGCCATTTTTTTGTGAAAAACTGTAGATGTTTCAAAAATCGTAGAACATAGAGTTTTAAAGCAAATCGCAAATAAAAACGCCAAAAGAAAGGACATAACATTTTCTTCCAAATAGTTATCTCGGATTTTCGACATTTTGGGTTTTTGATCCCCAAAAATGCAAAAAACTGTTTTTTTAAGAATTTCCACAAAAGTTTTTCTTTTAAAGACATTACAAAAATATATAGATTAGAGAACCATGGGTATGGACGATACCCAAACCAAATTGCAAACCAATATCTTTATTTTTGACTGACTTATGGCTCCCTAAGTATAATTATTAATTAACATATGACGTATTTTTTTATTTAAATTGCGTGTTTGGGCTTTTACTGACCAAATACAGACAAATCAATGCCACCACTGTATTTCTGAGACGAAACTAGTCTAGAAACATGCCATTTTTATTTAGATTATTCAATTTCAAATTGTGTCCTTATTGTGACCTGACCTTTACCTGAGGGCCATTATATGGGGTCAGGTTGTGAAAATGACTGCTACTATCGAATTATACGTGTAAAATAACCCATACAACATGTGATGCATGGCCTTCGTAGACCTGTGACCTTTTGTGACCTGACCTTGACCTTGACCTTTGCTTACAATCTCACTTTTACTTATGCGGGAGATGCATTGGACATTTGAGAGCACTTTGTGAGATAATAGTCGCAATCTAAGGCTCTAAAGACCGGCAGAGGGCCCTCTTCAGATCGGCAGGGCCCTATAAAGGCCGACAGAGGCCACTCTACAACCGGAAGGGGCCATCTTAATGCCGACAGGGGGCCCTCTGCAGATCGGCAGGCCCTCTACATGCTGGAAGGGCCCTCTAAAGGCGGGCAGAGGGCCCTCTACAGATGAGCAGGGCCCTCAGGACAGCAGAGGGCCCTCTACAGATTGGCTGGGACACTGCAGATCGGCAGAGCCTCTAAAGGCTGGAGAGGGCCCTCTTCAGGTCGGCAGGGCCCTCTAAATGCCGACAGAGGCCCTCTACAGATTGGCAGGGCGATCTATGGATCGGCAGGTCCCTCTAAAGACCGGCAGAGGGTCCTCTCCAGATCGGCTGGGACCCTCTACAGATTGGCAGGGCCCTATAAAGGCCGTCAGAGGGCCCTCTACAACCGGAAGGGGCCATCTAAATGCCAACAGGGGGCCCTCTGCAGATCGGCAGGCCCTCTGCATGCTGGAAGGGCCCTCTAAAGGCGGGCAGAGGGCCCTCTACAGATCGGCAGGGCCCTCTACAGATCGGCAGGGCCCTATAAAGGCCGGTAGAGGGCCCTCTACAGATTAGCTGGGACACTGCAGATCGACAGGGCCTCTAAAGCCTGGAATAGGGCCCCTTACAGGTCGACAGGACCCTCTAAATGCCGGTAGAGGCCCTCTACAGATTGGCAGGGCGATCTACGATCGGCAGGGCCCTCTAAAGACCGGCATAGGGCCCTCTCCAGATCGGCAGGGACCCTCTCCAGATCGGCAGGGACCCTCTCCAGATCGGCAGGGCCCTATAAAGGCCGGCAGAGGGCCCTCTACAACCGGAAGGGGCCCTCTAAATGCCGACAGGGGCCCTCTGCAGATCGGCAGGGCCCTTTAAAAGCTGGTAAAGAGCCCTATCCACACTGGCTGGGACCCCTTTTACGTGTTTACATATACATGCCTTTAACAGACAAGCAAGT
>JAXIVJ010016170.1:0-20000 GCA_036785665.1 Chirona hameri
GAGAAATGATTCTTTCCGATTAAAAGAATCAAAACATTTTTTTGATCAAATCACGTTTGATTCACAAATGCAATAGTCTTTTTGATTAAATCAGCCTTGTTTCTATGCGGGTTTTGATTCAATCATGATTCATGAATAAACAAATCCGGTGGTGAATCGATGCTTCTTTGATTCAAGGGATTTTGATTGCATGATTCCAATCGATTCAAGCAGAGTCGAATCAATAACCAGTCTGTCTGGTAGGGGGCCTTATCAAGACAGGGCCCCGCTGCTGGCAGAGGCGTGATATGGGGCCCAGGCAGGTCGAGGGCCCGGTCACAACTGGGCCCGGTCCTTGCAAATTATTGATACGGGCCCGTTCCTGGTAGGGGCCCGGTCTTGGTCAGGCCCGATCGAGGCAGGGGGCCGGTTCTAGCAAAGGCGTGATATGGGGCCCAGTCAGGACGAGGGCCCGGTCACAACAGGGGCCCGCCCCTTGCATTTTTTTTTTATACGGGCCCGTTACTGGTAGGGGCCCGATCAAGGTAGGGGCCCTGGAGCTGGCAGAGGGGTGATATGGGGCCCGGTCAGGTCTAGTATCTGGCCGAAACTAGTGGCTAGAGCAAACATGAACTAAATTTATCCCTTTACAAGTGAGAAATATGCGTTTGTGTTCCCCCCTAGGGTTACATTGAAAAGGTTACGATTATAACTTGACCTTAGGTCACCGATATAGAAAATCCGAGATATTCTAGTCCCTAATGACTTCATGACGTCCTATGAGTTTCATGTCGCTCGATTAACCACTGTGCCGGTGGTGCTACCTAGAAGTTGTTTGGTAGTCATGTCATTTAACCTGACCTGGTGAACTGACCTGACCTGGCCGGGTCCCAATTTTGTCAAAACGTGGCTTAGCTATTCATTTCTAGTTGCTAAAAGTTTCAAGTCGATATCTCAATACGTTTTCTGATCATGGCGAAAAAAACAAAGGGGTGGGGCGGAAAAAACTCCCCCCCCCGAGCGTCTCCAGGGTTAATTCCTATTCCGTTCGCCAACGTAGCCAAGCTATTATCCGTGGATGCATGCCAGCTGATTCCGATGAGACGTGTTTTTTTTTGGTCTCGTATGAATACATGCACTATACGTAGCCTAGCGTAGTTTATACAGAACTTTGACGTCCAGAGGCTGGAACTTTTAACCCTGTAGACGTAGAGGACATGAATCTGGGAGGTTAGAATGGAAAAAACGCCATAATTTGGCCCAATTGCTAAAATTGACTCAATTTCCGAAGAGATAATTAATTCATGCCTAGATAATATAAAGTCCCGTGTAAACGCGGTTTCTATCTACACTACAATTTGCGCATAAGCATCTCAAACATGGGCGTAGCCAAATAATATTGTAACGCTCAACTTCAATGATGAAATAAAATGCTTCGCTATTTGGCACATGTTACGTTTCATCGTCAATACTAGAGATGTACCTAGGGACCGATGATTTTGAGTTTCCAAGCCCACCAATGACCAAAGACAATGGGTAGCAGATCTCCCCCCCCCAAAAAAAAAAACACATCTAGTTATTACGACGTTTGCAATTTTTGACGCGATCTGTTCCCCGTGCTTCTCTCATTTTGACCAAACTCCAGAAAGCCTGTGCGCAGCTTCCAGACAGGTAGGCAGCAAGTGGTTGACACCAGGCCCTGGATCCGTTGGTTATGCCTTCATAAGTCATGCGCTAGACCATCTCCACATTTGTTGCGATGCTGTATGTTGTAAAAATCAGCCATGTATCGCTCCAACTGATCACACATACCTGCTACGAAAATACCATATCGGTTCACCAGTCACCACTACTGCGTGTTGTCATTGACCTGCATTTCGTCAACTCTCGACAGTTCTACCGCACATCTGTAGCACACGTACTGATGTGCGGTAACGCACCTAACATTCGCACATTAGTAGCACACGCAGTCACCTTGCACGACATTGACAAGACAAATATCATGTCTCAGATCCCATGCCCGCTCAAAAACAAGTGACCGAAATCCGCGAAGTAAAACAAACCGTCTGGGGGCCCGCAGACAAGGGGCCCGCTCTTAAGGCTCTGACCCCCCCAGAAATGGAATCCTGCGTGCGCCACTGCCCTGGTCAATAGCATGCCGTTAGCTGCCGTTACTGACGATAGGCGACCCCTTTTGGCGACCACAATGACTCAATAATCGTACCCACAGTGAAATCTTAAGTACATACATTCTACTACGTTATGCAAGGAAGGCGCTACACAAATTTCATTCCAACGCGTTAACTCTACTGCAAAGGCGGCTGAGCATCATTTTGCATTGATTGGTTTCGATGCTATGCGATAATAACCGAAGGCTGGTTGAACCCATTCGAAACAATACTATTCTTTATAATTGTGTTTTTCAATGGGAACAACAATACGGTACCAGCGGTCTGTGGCAGAGAAGCAGAAACTGGGATAGATGAATGTGCATCTTCCACCATCATGGGGCAAATCAGCTATAATTTGTCACTTAGCTGTCCAATCTTCATTGCCTCCGCCCGATGGCTCCATTACCCCAAGAGGGGCAATTACTCCTATTTGAGAACCGCTGCGCTTGATCATACTAAAGCCTCCCGCTGCCTTGCTGCGACCGGTGTTGATGTTCTCCGTCATGTGGGCCACACTCGCCGTTATGCCTTTATGTGATATTGTGCGCCGTTGGACGGGGGACCGCCGTCAGTGAGGCGAAATGTGCAGTGACGACAAATGAGGACATGCATCGATATGAGCGTCATGAATGACAAACTTTACGAGCGAATGAATGTTGCATTTTAAACACACGTCCTGAGACGAGGCGGATCAGCGAGAGATAACGTGAACTGAAACTACAAGCGGATCTCCGGCCACAGGACAGCGGATCTCCGGCCACAGGACAGCGGATCTCCGGCCTCAGGACAGCGGATCTCCGGCCATAGGACAGCGGATCTCCGGCCACAGGACAGCGGATCTCCGGCCACAGGACAGCGGATCTCCGGCCACATGACAGCGGATCTCCGGCCATAGGACAGCGGATCTCCGGCCACAGGACAGCGGATCTCCGGCCACAGGACAGCGGATCTCCGGCCACAGGACAGCGGATCTCCGGCCTCAGGACATCGGATCTCCGGCCACAGGACAGCGGATCTCCGGCCACAGGACAGCGGATCTCCGGCTATAGGACAGCAGATCTCCGGCCACAGGACAGCGGATCTCCGGCCATAGGACAGCGGATCTCCGGCTATAGGACAGCGGATCTCCGGCCACAGGACAGCGGATCTCCGGCCTCAGGACAGCTGACCACCGGGCCGCCCGCTGTACGTAAAGGTGATGTCAGAGGGCGGGGCGGACCGTGTACATTCCTGACCCGACCGCCGCGCCGGCCGAGATGGTTGACCCTTGTGACCTTTCCGACCGTGCGGGCCGCGACAGTTGTTTTCGCCGCCGCTAGCGAGGCAGTGATTCGTGATTGTGCGTAGTGTGCGGTGGTAGACACGCAAATATGTCCGTTGAGGACTTAAGAAGCTCCCTGAAGGAGTGTCTGCAGGAGCCAGACTTTATCACGCTGCTAGGGGATCAGGTGCTGGCACCGAAATCAGCAGCCTGGTCTCTGAGGCCGTTGCTGAACGGGACCGTTGCTGAACATGGCCAATCAGCAGCCTGGTCTCCGAGGCCGTTGCTGAACGGGACCGCGAGATCGGTGACCTGCGGCGGGAGCTGCGAGATGTGAGGGACGAGCTCAACTTGTGCTATCATCGAAAAGATGGCCTCCCAAAGCAGCCGGGACACTCTGTACGCTGCACGGAAGGATGGCCTCCCAAAGCAGCCGATTTACTCTGTACGCTGCACGGAAGGATCTCCGGTCAGGTTGCGTACCAGCTCTCAGCGCAGAGATTCTGAGAGGTGTTTTCATCTCTGAAAACCTGGCCAAGGCCAACCAGCAAGTCATGTACGCCGCCCGACAGCTGAAGAGGCGATGCAAGATTCACGTGGTGTGGACCGACAACTGCCGGATGAAGATCCGACTCCAGCAGGGCAGTCCGACTCGAGTCATTCGGAACCTGGCCGATCTCCGAGACCTAGTGGGAGACGAACCGGAGATCAGCGCCGTGGCGGACTTTGCTGGACTCGCGCCGGCCCAGGCTCCGACGGAGCTGCGGCTCCTCAGCTGCGGCCGCCCCTGCCCGGGACGCCGACGGAGCCGCGCTCCTCAGATGCGGCCGCCCCTGCCCGGGACGCCGACGGAGCCGCGTTCCCCAGCTGCGGCCGCCCCTGCCCGGGACGCCGACGGAGCCGCGCTCCTCAGATGCGGCCGCCCCTGCCCGGGACGCCGACGGAGCCGCGTTCCCCAGCTGCGGCCGCCCCTGCCCGGGACGCCGACGGAGCCGCGCTCTTCAGCTGCGGCCGCCCCTGCCCGGGACGCCGACGGAGCCGCGCTCCCCAGCTGCGGCCGCCCCTGCCCGGGACGCCGACGGAGCCGCGCTCCCCAGCTGCGGCCGCCCCCTGCCCAGGCTCCGACGGAGCCGCGCTCCCCAGCTGCGGCCGCCCCTGCCCAGGCTCCGACGGAGCCGCGCTCCCCAGCTGCGGCCGCCCCTGCCCAGGCTCCGACGGAGCCGCGCTCCCCAGCTGCGGCCGCCCCTGCCCAGGCTCCGACGGAGCCGCGCTCCCCAGCTGCGGCCGCCCCTGCCCAGGCTCCGACGGAGCCGCGCTCCCCAGCTGCGGCCGCCCCTTGCCCAGGCTCCGACGGAGCCGCGCTCCCCAGCTGCGGCCGCCACTGCCCGGGACGCCGACGGCTTTCAGCAGGCCGGTAGCAGGAGCGGCGCCAGGCGGGGCCGGAGCGGCGGGCGGCGCTGAGCAGACCTGACGTCAGCTGTCTGCACCAGAGGATCCCGCCTGCTGTTTCGACATACCTGCCTGTCGATAAGTATTGTGTGATAAGTGTTGTTTCGGTTATAACTCGAGAGTTGTTAAAGTTAAATTTCTTAACTCGTTTGATCGTGAGCATAACTCCACGTGTATATGTAATCTGTGCGTACCACTGCGTCTGTCACCCGGCTCCGCTCCTGTCGGCTCGCGACAGAGGAACAACCTTAGTGATGTAAGTTGTATGTCCGGGGATAGTCCAGCCGCATGTGTCGATGTCCGTAGCTTCGCTGGATGATGGCATACTGATGACCGGGATGCACATTTCCCAAGTGTCTACAGCTGGCGGGCGTGTTTGGAAATAGCAACCACTTACGAAGACATGTCAGTCAAAAATATAGATATTGCTTTGGGGGTGGGGGGCATCCTCCATACTTGGTTCTCCAATATGTCTTCCGGTTTTTGAATATGTTTGAAAAGTTTGATTTTGGGAAATTGTTCCTCCCAAAAAAATTACTTTTCGGGGAACAATTTCCCAAATTCAAACTTTTTAAACATATTCCAAAACCGGAAGATATATTGGAGAACCAAGTATGGACGACGCCCCCTCTCCCCAAACAAAATCAAAGTAATATTTTTTTTTTACATACATATTTCTCCCTAAGTGGTTGCTATTTCCGAACACGCCCACCAGCTGTTTACACTTGGGAAATATGCGCCCCCGGGATGCCGTCCCTTGCTCACTCATGACCATGTCTTGCTTGCGTAGGAGGTTAAAAGTCTTGGCCTTGACCTAGACCCCGTTTGATATTCCCGTGTTACAGCACGTGCAGCGAATTTGTCGTGAATAATACGGTTGAGCGCATGGTTCATTATCATGGTTTGCTCTAGCTCTTGGCATTGTCAGGTCTCTTGTCATATGTGTCACACCTAGTTTGTATTCCATTTTATTACTTGCCTTGCTTATCCTTGGTTTGCATAATTTGTCCACTTAGTCCTCGATATAATTAGCTATATGTTTGCGTGTCGCCCGCCGCCTTGAGAGGTGTTATGTCTTACTGCCTATTATTTTCGCCTAAGGCCGTCTCGTGCTGTTCGCCGTCCCGGGTTCCCGATACAATTTCTACAATGAGAGCCCTCCGCCAGTCACTGGTGCTGAGATCTACAACTACATCCACACAACAGTCACCGTCATCACAAACAACGCTGGTCGGTGCGGACAACTCGGCCGCTGGGGTAATATTCTCGCATCCTTCGTTCCTACTCTCCTATGTGTCCACCATAAAACCCGTACAGTCATTCACAATTAACATTACAGTCACTGACCAGCGGAAGAGCCTACATACCATTTAGTCAACCATCCAGCATCCTTCAAGGTTTCTCAATGGGAGTACAACAACCGATTACAACAGATACGTCTGCTTCTTGGAAAAGAAGGCCTTGAGACGAACCCTGGACCAAATTTACAAAGCCTTTTGACAATATCACACGTCAATATTAACAGCATTGCTTCACTTCTTAGACTAGAGGAGTTGCACAAGTTTGTAGAAACAAATCATGTTGATATTCTTGCGCTTACCGAAACAAAACTTGATGACACTATTCACCCTGACTTGTTTCATCTTTCCGACTTCCACACACCATTTACAAATCACAAGAATAGACATGGGGGAGGCACAGCACTGTATGCTCGTACTTCGCTACCAATCAAACAAAGGCGTGAGTTAGAACTGCCGGGAGAAGAGTGGATCTATTTTTATTTTATTTTATTAAGCAGATCAGCAACAGGGTTACTGACACTGCCACTGACATTACTGACAACAGGGTTACTGACACCGACACTGACATTACTGACAACAGGGTTACCCCCACTGCCAGGTGAAGTCACACAGTAAAACCGATAACACGATCACTCCATAAAGTACATCGTAACATCGTTAAGATATGAATAGTGTAAACAATACAAAGTGAACTGATAAATGATGAAAGATAAGAACAGCGACCGTAAAAGACGAATTACAGATATGCTATATAAGTGATGACATGTTTTCTAAAAGTGTTAAAATGATCTACAAGAAAATCTACCTCTGGGACGCTGTTTAAAAGAGTTGACTAGCCTAGGCACCCTGCAGAGTAGACTGCCCTTCATGGTGTTAACGCGGGGCAGATCTCGTGTAACAGCTTGTGAGTGTGGGTCGATCGAGCTGGTACATGCAGTGAAAAGCTTGTTAGCAAAGTTTAAGAAACTAATTTCGAGTGGAAAATGTTCCTGATGAACAATAGGTCATGCTGAATCCTACGAGCTGATAAAGAAGGTATCCGGAAGTGTTGTAACAAGTCTGAGTAGGCTAAAGAAGTGGTATGACCAGTGAAAGTACTAAGCAATAAATTCTCTAAAAATACATTCTGCCGGCCAACAGGAATTGCGCGATCGGATGGTGAGGTCAGAACCTGCGCAACAAGCTCTGCTTAGCGTGGGTCCTGACCTCGGAAATCCATCCATACAAAAACATTCGGACTAAATTTAAAAAAGAAAGAAAAAAGAAGCAGACCAGATAAAGTACTAGTAAAAAGAAAATTGGATCTGGGCACAGATTAACATTCAGGACACATCACGCATATTATGCTGCATATATCTTCCGCCCAACATATCTGCTCATCGACAGAGTGCATTTATTGACAGATTAAATGAAATAGTTCACCTTGCAAATTTTCCCGAACACGATTTGATTATATTTGTTAATACAATTTTGTATATTGTCAAAAATGTCCTTATATCGCGCTGATTCAGTACAGAAGGCCGTACATTATTATTGTTTATCAAAACTATATTCATACTCTCTGAGTCAGAGTCCTGACGTCACGCGAATTAAAAAAATGGTTCAGCCAATCAGATTCGAAAGTAGTCGCGTAAGGATAGACTCGCATTAGAGATGTGCCAACCGGCAGCCGGCGGTTCACTTGCTAGCACCAGCTGCAAGCTGATTGGCTGATGGCACAGCCTCTGCCCGGGCTTAGATCCAGCACCACATTCTTTCGCCAGCACCGCATTTCTTCGCCAAAAAATCAAATATATTCGGCTGGAGAGTCTTTTCAGTCAAGAAAACTTGTAGATAGGGGTTTCCCAACACGGGCTAAAAAACTGCTATCTCAGTTTAAAACTAATGTTGGAGGTGTACTATTTCTTTTAAAGGGAATGTTTCACCTTTCTGAAAGTTGTCAAATATACGCTGGCTGTAGTCGAAAATATGAAGTAAGTGCTGCTGAAAACGATGGTGATATTTTTTCTCTCGAAAAGACACTTAACTTTATACAAATTAAGGTTTTAAATTTGGGAAGATGACATCATTATTGAGCTCTAGACCGCCGCTGATTAGCTGACAAAGTGGGATTGGCTGGTAAAGTGGCTGTCAGCCAATCAGCGGCGGGAAGCCTATACCCCATTTTGCAAATGATAAATTAAATTGCTTTAAAACGGCTAAGTTTTGGGGAAAATTACCTTAGTATTTTCGACATTTCAATAGCGGCCAAAGATAATGGCTATCTCAGTTCAAAACCAATACAAAGGTGAAATATTCCCTTTAACTGAAAGTGCAACCATGGCACAAACATACTCGCCAAATTCCATAATCATTTTGGGTGATATCAATGTAGGGAATATTTCCCTTAATCATCCAATATTAAATAGCGGCATCACACCATTTGACATCCGACTTAAAGATGCCACTGACGCCCTAGACCTACCTAGGTAGTACAGCTGAAGATGAGCCCACCAGACCAGACAGTAACAACCTTCGCGACCTTCTGTTTGTGACCGACACGGACATCATCACTGACAGCGGTGTTTATCTCCATTCTCACAGATAGACCATTACCCCATATACGCAGTTATGAACATAGCAAAACCATCGACATGCTCAACACGACTGAAGTGTATTTGGGATTATGATAGACTTGACGCACACCTACTGACTGATACATTGCTCAACACGAACTGGGACTCGATACTAGCGGGAGATGTGGAAGAGGCAGCTGAAACACTCACGTCCACAATATTAAATCCAGCCAAGACAGCCATACCCACGAAGACAATCCAAACTGACAGACGGCACAAGCCTTGGATAAATGCAGACCTTACACGCAACATCAGGATACGAAACAGATTGTTTAGGCTGGCCAAACAGAGACAAGGGCGGATCCAGCCGGCCGTTTTTTTTTTTGGGGGGGGGGGACCTTTTTTAGCGGACCTCACTTACCCCCAATTTCGATTTTTTTACTTCCCGGATTTGGGCCACTTTATTTTGCAACTACATTTTTTTTTTAGCTTTTCGACCTTTTGGGATATCGACAAAGGAAAGATGTCAGCCTGCAGTTTGTATTGTTCCGACATTGCCTTACACTGAGAAAAACTATGCCAATTGTCAGCTGTACCCAGGTGCGTCGCGATAAGGTTTCAGTGGGGGAGGGGGTTGGCTGAAATGACGAAAGAAAATTTCCCATTTTTATTCGTGTATTTAAGCCTTTGCTGCATTTTTAAGGTGGACTTTTATGTTATAGTAGGCACTTGTTATTTAGCGCCGTGAAGCGGCGCGAAATTTTTACGGGCTTGCCTGATAAAACCCAGAAACATTGGCGGTGGGCCTTGTAGAGAATAGGCTAAACATGCTATGCATTCAATTCACCGTTACAACGAACCGAAGACGGTGGCGATGGCTTCGTTATGACGATGGCCACCGATGTGACGCCGCGAAGCGGCGTGACATTTTAATGTTAGGTCGTCGGAAACGATTTTTTTATATTGGAACCAGACTCAGGTAAGGAGCATTTACAACTATCAAGATGTAAAAGATAGCTTCTCCTTCCATTATTTTCATAATTTATTGCATATAGAGTTGCAGGGGTGTGTTCAGACACATGAAAAGGGGGATGACTGGCATGGTGATGACGACAAACCAGCGATTACGGCGTAATAGACGGTTAACTTATGATGATATATGCACATATGAGGCCAGGAGAGGGAATAAAGTCATTTTTTCAGAGGCGCGCTCAGGAATGGAAGAAAGGGGGTAATATTATTGCAAGGAAACTAAGATGCATAGGCCTACAATGACATAGCATACTGCAGTTTTAGGATGAAACACGCACCACAGAGTACGCTACGAACGATTATGAGATAATAGGCCAGTCCAGGTAGGGTAAAAAGGGAGGGTAAGCAATGTGAATTGGTTTGGTTGAGTTTACGTTTCAGTTCGCAAGAGGTGCCATGTAATATGCCGTATGCATTTGCACCAATCCCACTTGTATTGTTTATTATCTTTGTTTGTTTGATAATATATTTTGATTGATTGATTGAGGTATGTCGGGCACGTACAACTTTCGCTTCTAAATTCTGCCGGCTACCAGGAATTGCGCGATCGAATGGTAAGAGCCAGGGCCTGCGCAACAAGCTATGCTTAGCGTGGGGCCTGACCTCGGAAATCCATCCATTCAAAAGGTTCGGACTAAATATAAAAAAGCGCTGCCGCCAGTTCTGCGCCAGTGAAGCCTGCTGGTTTGAGTCAGCTGACGTTCTGACTAGGGCTGGGAATCAATAAAGGCTTTGTGTGTTATCGATAAACGAGACATTTTTGTCTTATTTATCGATAAAATACACGCTAGGAAAAGTATTGTGTTTTAGTATCACATGCGTAGGAATATTCACAATTTCCACACTAGGTACGTAAGCAAGCATGCTACGCCAACCTTCACTGCACAGAGTTCTTCATTGTGATAGACACAAATGTTTGGTTCAAAATAACCTCGTGGCGGAGGGCACCTTTAATCAGGCTGGACGTTGGTTGGTTGCACAGAACACAGAGCCTCACACAATTATTTTAGGTTCCCGGTGAGAATCCCTGAATACTGAAATGCGCAATATATTTTGGAATCATCCCATTGTCGCCATCCACAGCCTGCTTCGTGCACTGCGCTGTCTTCCTGAACTGATGCACAGCCTGCTTCGTGCACTGCGCTGTATTCCTGAACTGATGCACAGCCTGCTTCGTGCACTGCGTTGTCTTCCTGAACTGATCCACAGCCTGCTTCGTGCACTGCGCTGTCTTCCTGAACTGATCCACAGCCTGCTTCGTGCACTGCGTTGTCTTCCTGAACTGATCCACAGCCTGCTTCGTGCACTGCGTTGTCTTCCCCTGAACTGATCCACAGCCTGCTTCGTGCACTGCGTTGTCTTCCCCTGAACTGATCCACAGCCTGCTTCGTGCACTGCGTTGTCTTCCTGAACTGATCCACAGCCTGCTTCGTGCACTGCGTTGTCTTCCCCTGAACTGATGCACAGCCTGATTCGTGCACTGCGTTGTCTTCCTGAACTGATCCACAGCCTGCTTCGTGCACTGCGTTGTCTTCCTGAACTGATCCACAGCCTGCTTCGTGCACTGCGTTGTCTTCCCCTGAACTGATGCACAGCCTGCTTCGTGCACTGCGTTGTCTTCCCCTGAACTGATGCACAGCCTGCTTCGTGCACTGCGCTGTCTTCCTGAACTGATCCACAGCCTGCTTCGTGCACTGCGTTGTCTTCCCCTGAACTGATGCACAGCCTGCTTCGTGCACTGCGTTGTCTTCCTGAACTGATGCACAGCCTGCTTCGTGCACTGCGTTGTCTTCCCCTGAACTGATGCACAGCCTGCTTCGTGCACTGCGTTGTCTTCCCCTGAACTGATCCACAGCCTGCTTCGTGCACTGCGTTGTCTTCCTGAACTGATGTTTTCAGGTCAGGTCGCCCATGAGACCGATCGCAGCACTTGCTTCTGTTATAGTTTCAGTTTTTTTCTTCATTCGCTCTTATCTCCACTCTCGTCATCTGTTTCTGGGTCCCCTGTGATCTCGCCAAATCGCACAAGTAGCTTATTCTCTGTCAACTGCAGATTTGCTCTGTTTGACTGCACAGATGCCGCCCTTGGGGACTTCCAGTCGCGACCACTGGGCTCACTGGGGACCAGTTCCGAGCAACATTTTCGGATTTTAACATGACGCCTTTGGGCGTTGCATGGGAAGAATCGACTTCGAAGTGCCTCTGTCCCCACCTACTTTCGGAAGGTAGTTACGCCTATGGGGACTTCTGCAATCGCTGCCAGGCAAATGCATTCCAAACCCAATGGAGGTGGAGGTAGATCATCTTTTTTTTCTTTTTTTCATAATATATTTTCATTTTCTGTTCACTCAAATATCACACAAGCAACAGTAACTCTCCACCGTTAAAGCCTCATCACACATAATGGTTTCCTTCAACGTGCGATGTACCGCCAATACATTGCTACATCGTTCGTCGATCACACTGCTACATATAAACAAAGGCCACATCAAACCTCTACACATCGCCAACTATGCAACAACAACAAGTTGCACACAACAATACAACAAGAGCCCGTATTACCACAAATACAGTGCAGCGATCATTAAAGTACGCTTCAGGCGCTCATACAAGAGCCCGTATTACCACAAATACAGTGCAGCGATCATTAAAGTACGCTTCAGGCGCTCATAGGCGACCCCCGCCCGCGCCGCCTCGCGTTTTTCAGCGGCTCCCGTTCGCGAAGCGGCGCCCCCTCGCCACCGGCCGGGCTTGCGAGCCGTCGGCCAGCGGGGCCGGCGCCCCACACGCCCGGCCGGCCGACCGGCCCCGCAGCTCATGCTGAGGGCCGGTCCCGGGTTAGCCCGGGTAGGGAAAGGGCGGGGGCCTATCCTATTCTTTACATCCTTTTCACATTTCCACGTAATACCAGTGCAATCATCATGCCCCGCCGTGTTCTGACCTCAACATCATAGATCAAGACTTCCGGCATCAGTAATGAAAGCCGCCCACCTTTCTCTAAACCTATCCATCTTACGTTTTTGAAATGCTGCTGTTTTATCCATGTTAAATGTGTTTATTAAAAACGGTAGAAACAAGGTGACATTGATTTTTCCCTCTCGGGCACGCTGCCTGGTTATAAATTGTTTTGCGACTAAAATTATTAAGTTAACTACTTGAGGGTATCTCATGCCGCCAAATATAACATTATAGCATGTTAGCATAATTCGACTTCTTGTTGACAATTTAGCATTCAGTACACACGTCAGCTCGCCCCAGAAAGTTTTAACCTCTGCACATTCAAAGAAATAATGCTCCAAAGTTTCAACTTCACCGCAGTTGTCACAGTACGGATTATCAACAACATTTCTTATGCACAGAAATCTCCTAGTAGGGAAATACCTGTGCAAAATTCTGAATTGCAGGCTTTGGAGCCTTGCAGATTTTGTTACTTGAAACGGAATCAAGTAAGTTTTTCGCCAGTTGTCTAAAAAATTAACACCTTCTGCTTCCCAACGCTTCTGCGCGGTTGGAACAATATCTGGTATATAACATGAATAGAAGAAAATCGATTTTGCAAAGCTAATTGGAACTTTTTATTCTTTATCGTAACCTCAAGCTCCTTAGCACGCTCTACTATTGTTAGTGGTTCGCTGTTCACTAGCATCTGTCTCCAGTATGCTGGTATAGCCCGCTTCCATCCCATGTAAACTAAAGGATTTATATGTAAAGTAGGATATCGTGCCAAAAATGACTCATAACTTAATAAGTTACCTTTCTCATCCGCAAATTCGTCGATCAGCTTGACACCTCTACGAGAGTGATCCATTGGATAGCGATTTGTGATCGACTTGAACAGCCAAGTTGTGCCAGATAAGTTGCCGGCGAACCTCTTTCCCGCAAGCTGGCTGTCGCGTAAGATTCAATGCTTTAAACAACACTAACATCTCCTCATAGAAATATGGGATTCGTCTACTCTTGATCCACGCGATGTCAATACTTATGTGAACAAGGTCACACATATTTGACTGAATTCTCTTCTGAAAAGTTTTGACAAATGTCGCCTCTTGTAACCGTATTATTCGGCCAATCCAAGCAATTCTATTAGATGCGTTTATCAAAACCAGGTCTGGAACCTTCAATCCTCCCTTTTCAACCTGCATACTGAGGGTGTCCTTAGCCACCTTGGGAGGTCGGCCTCTCCATATAAATTTAAATATGCTACTCTGTATCCTAGTCAAATACTTCTTATCAATTCTCGTTGCTGTCATTAGGTACATCATTTGAGATACGATCAGTGATTTGACGGCCGTTATTCTGCCTTGTATTGTGAAATGCCGTTGTGACCATTGGTCCAGCGTTCGTTTCATTTTCACTTCGACAGATTCTAAGTTGGCGGGGTTGCAGTCAACTGTTGCACTAAAGGTGACTCCGAGAATTTTAATCGTATCTACTGGATCCTTTCCGTACACACGATTTTGACAATATCGGCTTCTCCCAAGCCACATAAAGTCACATTTGTCCATATTAAGCTCTAATCCTGAATCTGCCCCAAACTCCTTCACGGTAGAGATTACATTATCTGCAGAACTTATATCTTTAACAAACAAGGTGGTGTCGTCACAATATTGCGACACTTTACAGATGTTGTGTGCCACTTCTATTCCCCGCACTGTATTTGTCTCACGTACTTTAATTGCCAGAATTTCAACAACGAGCGCGAACAAGAGGGCTGAAGCAGGACACCCTTGTTGGAGGCCTCGCGAAGGGTTAAACCACTGTGAGGTGTGTCCATTGTTGATTATTGCAATATCTGTTCTATTATGTAGAAGTTGCACCCAGCTTATGAAATTACCCCCAAAATTAAACTCCCGTAGTACATCATAAACAAAATTTAGCTCTACACTATTAAACGCGTTTGTAAAATCTAGGGCCATCAGTATTCCATCTAATTGATCAACCTCCAATATTGTATTACATCCGATATTGTCCTAATATTAGTTCCAATATATCTACCTTTAATAGACCCCGTTTGATCTGGCGCTACAATTTTATGGATAACCACCATTATCCTATTTGAAATAACCTTAGCTACTATCTTATATACGATATCCAATAAACAAATAGCGCGCTTATTTGTAATAATATGTTGATCTCCTTTCTTGGGTATCAGTGTAATCACACCTCTGCGCTGTGTGATAAAGAAATGTCCGACTTCCCTAGCTCGATTAATATACCCTACCACCATATCTCCCAATTCACTCCAAAAGAAAAGGAAAAATTCCTTCGAGTATCCTGACACTGACGCAGCTTTATTGTTGAGCATCCCTTTTAGAGCGAGCTCACACTCTCCTGGTAGATCATCCTTAGTGTTTGTTGAAGGGGAACAGTCCTGCAATTTTTGACCCACGCGCGATTTGAAGAACATCTTTTGAAGTTTTCAGTACATTCTGAGGCTGAAACAATTGTCGATAATATGAACTGCATTTTATCGATAAACGATAAAGGAGAATACAAAACAATTATCTATAAAATGTATCGATATTGCCAAGTTTAGTTCTGCCGCCCTGTCGAGCGTGGGTTGAGAGTAGGACCGCCGCTGGTCGGATGGACTCTGCCACCTGTGCCACCCCTGCCCGCGTGAGTGGGACCGCTGCTGGTCGGATGGACTCTGCCACCTGTGCCACCCCTGCCCGCGTGGCCAGCGAGAAGAAAATCGACGACAAATTGCCACGCGATTATCCAATCTGTTGAATTCATGCTACGAAAAACAGGGAAAAGGATTTACTTGTTGAAAGTCCTCGGATGTAAGGTCTACAGTTTTCAAAATATTTTGGCAGGTTAGTACCTTGAAATAAAACAACCTAAAACAATAGACTGAATCCAGAATTTGGGTAGTCGTGTACCAAGTTTTTTCTGGATTGTTTTTTCCCACCATTGCGCGTGGGCCCGGCCACGGAGCGGGTCCGGTCCGGTCCGATCCGGTATCGAGCGGCGGACACAGCCAACACTGACAGAGCGGTGAATCGATCGACTGCGTGGGTAGTCGGACGGCGGGGGTCGCCGGGCTATTGCTGGCTCACTGCGCGCGCTTACGACACACTGTGGCCAGCTATTGGGGCGCCGGAACCATATGGTTCAGCAACGGTGATAAATTGATTTGGCTTGGGCTCACATTCGGCTCACCAAATCACGGCAGTATATTCCGGGGAACACTGAGCGGTGGTTGTCTGTTGATCAGGACCAGTTTCAGAAAGGATCCTCACCATTGAAATGG
The DNA here is from genome assembly GCA_036785665.1 of Chirona hameri. NCBI lineage: Eukaryota > Metazoa > Arthropoda > Thecostraca > Balanomorpha > Balanidae > Chirona > Chirona hameri. The sequence continues at coordinate 16,005 of JAXIVJ010016170.1, forward strand.
GAGGGAAGGATGGTAGCCGGTTGACAAAGGCAGCCGGTGGCCATTATCCAATACTGACCATTGGCTAATGGCCACTGCATGCTACCATACTGGAATGGCCATTGCATGCTACCATACTGGAAGGTAATGTAGGAAGTAATGTACCTACGGGACGTTCATGTTGATTGTGGCTAGTTCATGCATGGCTAATACACAACGAACAACCTCGGTCGCCGTGTTTTATTTGTTTGGAACAGCAGCTGCCTCATACTCTATAGCTGCGTGACTCATACTGGTGGCAACAGACACACCACAGGTCTGCAAACTAAACATCACAGCCAACACTTCGATTCAAACGCGTTGGTGGACACCAAATGGGCCATACCATCGAAAAGCGCCCTTGGCGTCACATACGTCATCATCCTCATCAGCAGCAGCGACGCGAGGTTGGCAGCTGGGGCGTTCCAGGACAGATCGACCAGTGCCTTACACCCTAATATTTCAAAAATGTCTAAAATTGGGTCTATAGGGTAGTCGTAGGCCCTGAAGACGTCTGTGCTAATATTTTGCCTCTCCGAGCATCGGTCACCAAGTTATAGCCTCCGGCAATGTCGAGAGGTCACACTGCAGTCCTTTATTTGATGGCTCATAACTTGTAGTGAGACTACCAGAAACCTTAAAAGCGATATATCACTGAACGCGCAATGATACAGGAAAACTTTCGGTCATCTAAGAAAAGTTATTTGTGATTTTTATTTTATTTTGTGACCTTGTGACTTTTTATAACGTGACCTATCTTTCCCAGTCGAAACCTGTAGCTTTTTCCCAGTCGAAACCTGCATTTTTGACTCAAAGCTAAATTGAGTTGGATCAATTATCGTTCGATATACAAAATAAAAAAGTGTCTACAGCCTATTCAATTCCCGTTTTTAGCCCAAAAAAACGTATATGTATAATCCCGTACGTACAGCAAACGGAAAATTATTTACAAGTTTGACCTAAATTATGACCTTGACCTCGGGTTACACAGTCGTACAAACATTTCTTGCTCAGAATCACCTATGCAATCCAATGGCGTTGACCGCACCTCGATATCTTTACCCAGTCCGGAGATATTAATGGGTAACCTTCGCAGTAAGGTCACCGGCTAGTCTTACAACCGGTGACCTTACCCATGCTTTCTAGTGCCTTGAAAGAACTGTCCTCTTCTAGGGCTGTTGGACTCGATGGTGTGCCGCTACTTGCATTGCAAAACTGTTTCGCTGTCTTAGGGCCTCACTTCCTTCATCTCGTCAACACTTCTGTCATCACTTGCGTCTTCCCAAGTGACTGGAAAATTGCCTCAGTTCTCCCTCTTCATAAATCTGGGCCTCGCGATGCTCCTGGTAATTTTAGGCCGATATCGATTTTATCAGTGTTGTCAAAATTATGCGAGAAGGTTGTATGTACGCAGTTGTCGGCGCATCTCGTTTCCCACAGCCTTTTGGCGCCTTCACAATACGCGTACAGGCCGTGCCACTCGACGGAGGATGCCGTGGTCGACGCTGTGGAATGGATGACGCGCCGGATCGACGCGGGACATGTCGTCGCCGTCACCTCCGTCGACCTTAGTAGAGCCTTTGACAGCGTTGACCACGGTGTCCTCCTGACCAAGCTACAGTGGTACGGCATCGATCCCCGATGGTTCCGGAGTTACCTCGATGGTCGGCTGCAGGTGGTGAGAGGCGGATCACTATCCCTTCCTTTATCCCACAGCGTCCCTCAGGGGCCCCTCGTGGGCCCACTCCTCTTCAGCATCTTCACGAACGACCTTGCATCGTACCTTCCTCACGGACGTCTGGTGACGACACCCAGCTCCTCGACTCCGCCCTCCCAGCACACCTATCCCTACTAAAATCCCGCCAGGAGGATACCATCATTGCGGTCCAATCCTACTTCACTGCCAACTCCTTAAAGATGAACCCCACCAAGACCACCCTCCTCCTTGTCGGTACTCCTCAAGCCCTTAAAAAGACTCCATCCTTTCAGCTCAACATCTCAAACCACACACTCAATCCCTTGCCGTCCGTGAAGATGCTGGGGGTCACCATGGACCGTAACTTGTCCTGGGAGGAGCACATTTCCAATTTAGTAAAAAAGTGCAACTCCATCCTGTTCTGTCTCTATAAAATTCGTCACCACCTCACACCCGAGACCCGCCAACTCCTAATCCAGACACACGTGTTCCCCCACATACTGTACTGCCTCTCCGTCTGGGACGGGGCCGCTGACTGCCACCTCAGCCGGGTACAAAAGGTGATAAATTTCGCGGCAAGGATCGTCTCGGGTGCGCGGGGTCGTGCTCATATCTCACCGATCGTGGAGTCGCTGGGCTGGCGTGGTATACGCGACCTCGTTGCGCGCCGCGACTGTATCGGCGCCTACAGAGCCTTAAACGATCCCCGCGCCCCGGCAGCGGTCCGATCGCTATTCACCCCTCGCACCGCTGTGAGTGAGCGCCTCACGCGGGCTGCGGTGGCTGGTGCTCTAGAGCTGCCCGCTTTCCGGCTATCCATGTCGCGCAGTTTTTTTTCCTATAGGGCGGCCTCGTCTTGGAACCACCTGACGCCGGCCGTTATGGCCTCCCGGAGCCTCGCCGTGCTAAAATCCCAACTCGAAAATTGTGACGACGGTGTGTGAAAGCTTGAATTCGTACGTTTTATTAACATAGTTACCATGATTTATTGTGTGTGTGCGATGCGTGTTTTACATTGTCTGTCGTGTTTTTCGTTTGTATCGCCCAACTTGTATCACTTTCACTCGAATCGAACATTAAGCCATTTATATGGAATGATTCGCAAATACATGAATGAAATGAATGAATGCAGTGCCACCTATACGGTTTTTGCGAGGCTGAAAGGGGGCATTTGTCATGTCATTTAAAAAGCTATAGCCACTTTTTTGTATTTGTTATATCGAAAGGTAATTGATCAAACTCAATTTGGCTTTGAGTAAAACATACAGGTTTCGACTGGGAAAAGGTTACGTTAGAGAAGGTTACAAGGTCACATTCTGTTGTTGTTGAGATAGCCAAAGGTTGTCTTGCAACATTTCGAGTTCAGTGATATATCGCTTTTAAGGTTTCCGGTCGTCTAACTACAAGTTATGATCCATCAAAGAAAGTCCTGCAGCGTGACCTCTCGACATTGCCGGAGGCTATAACTCGGTGACCGTTTCTCGGCGCGACAAAATATTTTCACAGCCGTCTTCAGGGCCTACGACAACCTATAGACCCAATCTTAGATTAATCTGAGAGATGAGGGTATAAAATCGACCCTCCCTCTGGTCGATCTGTCCTGGAACGCCTCAGCTCTGGTCTGGTCTAACACCAGATAAGTTATAAATAAATGGCCGTCAAGTGATGATCTGAGGCACAAGACGGGGCTGACGGGGCTGAGACGAGCGACGCGGCTGCTAGCCAGCCGGCGGACATTTCCTGCCGGTTGGCGTGGGCTGAGAGGACTGCTCTGCAGCCCGGTATCGACCTGGCGGCTGGCGGCGGCTGGCGGCGGCGGCGCGGCGGCCAGACACACCATATGGTCCGCTCAGTGTCGACTTCAGAGCGGGGACACGCGGCGGCGGAGAGATGATCATTTTCTCGGCACCTCCATCGGTTCAGTGTGGGACCCCCCCCCCCTAACGACCTAGATGTAAACCGAAGGGTGGAGACCAGCCCGCCGACCGTAAAACGTGCAGTCACTCGCTCAGCTTTTTACCTCGCCAGAAATAGGCCTGCTATTAAACGTTTCGATATATGTATGTATCTTGTCTCTTAGCACGAGAACGTCCAAATTCGATCACCATATCGAGTGATGCAAAACTAGACAACTGACTGAGTGTTGAGGTTTTTTTCCTTCAGATAATACATACTTTCATTGCGACATAATTACATACAACAGATTACTTAACAGAGCTCGTAGACACCCTCTACCAGAGATTGCCAGACACATTCTATCAAAGCAAGTCATCGAACACGAA
>JAXIVJ010016170.1:25000-29653 GCA_036785665.1 Chirona hameri
GGGTACCGTATAATGTTGTTCCAAAATCACTTAGAGAAACCATCCTACCACCATCGCCTTCCATTTAACCCACCGAAGGTAAGTTTGAACACAATCGGTCGGTAAACAACGAATACGAATTTGGACGGCTCGTTAAATCGATATTAGCGCCTTTCCAGGTGACCTGAGGTCATCAAACGGTGACCTTGAGGGATCAATCCTTGCGTTGTGCACGGCCTATAGGCTGGTGGTAATATTTAGCCGATGAAATGACCGGTAAGTACTTTAAGAAAAAAAGTTATGCGGTACCCAAGATTTGACATCGCAGGCACTCTTTGACCTCCTGAGGTCAAACGATTAACCTTAGCGATAAATGTTTTCAGGGTTCGAATACACTCAGACACCAACATTTTATATAAGTTTTAACACAATCTGCCGGCAAACAACGAGTAAGTATTTGGACGGCTTGTTAAATGGATATAAGCGCCTTTCCAGGTGACCTGAGGTCCAACAGTGACCTAGATAGGTCAAGTCTTGCGTCGTGCACCTTCGGTGGGATAAAGTGAAGGCGATGGTAGTATAATGGGTTTTCTACGTCGTGATTTTGGGAAAAATTTTATGCGGTACCCCGTCATTCTCCCTTAGGCCATAATGGTAACTTTTGTTGTGCCCTGAGGTCAACCGGTGACCAGGGGCGGTCAGACCACTCGTTGTTCACCGTCTATAGGCTGGTGGGAATATTTAGCCGTTGAAATGACTTCGATAAGTACCTTAGGGAAAAAGTTATGCGATGCCCGAGATTTGACCTCGCGGGCACTCTTTGACCTCCCGAGGTCAAACGGTTGACCTCCGCGAGACATGCTTTCAGGTTTCGAATCCAATCATAGACACCAACATTTCGTATAAGTTTGAACACATCTGTACCACTCTAACTCCTTCAAAACTCCGCCGTAAACAATGCGCCCTACACTCTGGACGCACAGCCGCCGGTCCGCTTGGTAGCAGTTGATCATCAGCGTCATCCACAATAGCTTCAATTGTGGTGCCCCATTGGCCGGGCGGCCAAGTCGCCCAGGTTTTGTAAACATGATTATATTAATGACACTTACTTTGTGCACAGATATCTCATGCGCACCTACCTCAAGATCAAGGGCGGATCAAGCCGTTTTTTTTGGGGGGGGAGGGGGAAATCCAGTGGCGTATTTCCAAGGCGGGGGGAGGGGGGGAGGGGGGGGGGGGGGGGGAGGGTAGCAGGCCGTCAGCCGTCAGCGAAAATACTTCACTTCTTGGGGGGGGGGGGCGGCAATGCATGTTTTGGCCCCCCTTGAACAGTCTTGGGGGGGTAGCAGGCCGTCAGCCGTCAGCGAAAATACTTCACTTCTTGGGGGGGGGGGGCGGCAATGCATGTTTTGGCCCCCCCTTGAACAGTCTTGGGGGGGGGGGGGGGTGGGGGGCAATGGCCCCGTTGTCCCCTCCCTGGATCCGCCTTTGGTTAAGCGCGGCAATCGCGCCGCGTACACACGTGACCAACTGCTGGCTGCGGAGGAGCGGAGTGCGGGATAGCACCTTCCTGAAAGTCGTGTTCTGCCGAGACAGGCATTCCCGTCCAGTCTATTCGGCGACGGAAAAACGACGACACCGTCTCAGGCAGCCGCGCTGCAAGACGGTGTTCACAAAATGCTCTCCTGCGGGGGCGACCATACACTGGTCTGCTCACGTCCTTCGTCGTTGAAGCTGACTCGCCCGCAGTGGGGATTACCTACTCCATCCCAACCCCCGGCCAAATGACCCCCCCCCCTCCCGGCCAAGTCGCCCCGTCCCCGGGGTTTGGCCGGTTGGGTGACCTGTACACATGTGTAACTGCTACTAAAACGAACTGTACTATCGTTCTATTGTTAATATGCCGGAACAAAAAATTCATTTGACACCTATTGGTATTGTGTAAGTGATCAAATGTGACCATGATTTAAAAACAAATATGTTTTAACAACAAAAAAGCGGCCTAGTGACCCCGTTCTCCCCTACTTGATTTTTCGTCAGAACTCACGTGACCTTATCTCATCACATCTCACCCATCTCAGAGGGATGCAAAGATAACACATTATTTCACTTCATCGTTGAACGTTCATTAAACAAACAAAATCTTTGCATCTCAGCGGAGTGCAAAGATAAAAATATTCCTGCACTGCGGACCCAATGGAAGATGAACCTCTACTAGCGCAAAAAATATGCACATGCCAACTGACTAAATGTCTGGCGCTGCCGCTGCAGTATTATAATACCAGCGGCAGCGCCAGGCATTTACACTACACGTAAATATGCGTGTGAAAGTTTGACGCATTCACAGCACAATACTTACATGAATGTCACATGGAAGGTTAGGTAATAGGTATCTATCCTGTTAGAAGTCTGGACTAGCAGTTGGTTATAACTGCCGCTGCAATTTTTAAGTATCAAAGCGCGTCCACAATGAGGTCGGAAAGGTGTCTGAAAGATTTCCATTATGTAGTTTTGCTTGTAGCAGTTTAGGTGAGTACTGTTGACTGTTGTTCTTGAAGGCTGCAAATCCTCCGCATTACGTAGGCGACAAAATTGGCATCATAATTACACAACTGTTTTATTAATAATTGCTTCTCTGTTTTTGTTGTTGTTGCTGTTGTTGTTGTTGTCATAGCTCTATTTCGATATGGTTGATATTCATTTGATACTTAAATCACTGTTCCGCATTTATTCACCACCACATATTCCAAAAGATGTTTCTTTCCAACCATTTCAACTTTGTGTTTTAGTGGTTGGAAACAAATATATATTGATATTAGTGACTATATTGTGTGTTGCCGGGGCTGTGACGCACTGTGACGCACTGTGATCTCTGCTGCACTGTAACGCTGCTGCGCTGACCTGCGGCGGCTGATCCGGTAATGTATTAGACTCTAATGCTCTATTTAATAATGCTCTAATTAATAATTAAGCATGCGATAATCACAGGACATTAGCGTGTCCACCGGGAGATCGAGGCGACACCTATCCTGAGCATCAGTTACGGACACAGCCATTAGGTGGCGCCACCACACGGAACTACACGCTACACGCAATTGCTTCCAAAGTGCAATGCAGTCTATCATTCTCGAAAGTGCCCATGGGAAAATCGCATCAACCGTTCTGAGCACCTAAGAAGGTTACTCACCGTTGCCGAAAACCAAGATCGTACACAATACTAAATATTTGTATTGTGGCAACGCTGGTAGAACAGCTGTCCTTCCGTTGTGCCACGACACGTGAACAGGACCGGCGCTGACCTGCGGCGGCTGGTCTGGGCCTGGGTCTGACCTGCGGCGGCTGGTCTGGGTCTGGGTCTGACCTGCGGCGGCTAATCTGGGTCTGGGTCTGACCTGCGTCGGCTGGTCTGGGTCTGGGTCTGACCTGCGGCGGCTGGTCTGGGTCTGGGTCTGACCTGCGTCGGCTAGTCTGGGTCTGGGTCTGACCTGCGGCGGCTAGTCTGGGTCTGGGTCTGACCTGCGTCGGCTAGTCTGGGTCTGGGTCTGACCTGCGGCGGCTGGTCTGGGTCTGGGTCTGACCTGCGGCGGCTGGTCTGGGTCTGGGTCTGACCTGCGGCGGCTAATCTGGGTCTGGGTCTGACCTGCGGCGGCTGGCCTGGGTCTGGGTCTGACCTGCGGCGGCTGGTCTGGGTCTGGGTCTGACCTGCGGCGGCTGGTCTGGGTCTGGGTCTGACCTGCGGCGGCTGGTCTGGATTTGGGTCTGACCTGCGGCGGCTGGTCTGGGTCTGGCTGTTCTGGCGGCAGGGCGGCCAGGGCGGGCACAGCGCGGGAACCGGCGGGCAGGACCGGCAGCAGCGGCAGCCCCGGCAGTGACGGCCGGTCATTCACCAGCTCACATGCCGAGTCGTCGGACCTCTCCCTGAAAGCGACCACAGAGACATGATCACACCGGCGCCACGGCACGCTTCTCGGCCACTCCAGCCTTACACCGACCAGGCATGGACGGTTTATTGAATATTTTGACTGGATTTTACACTTGTCTGGCGATAGTTTCGCTAAGCCGATTTCGGGAGCTGATATCACCGGGATGCCACCGAAAGGAAATGACATCAGCGAGGTGCGCGTATCACCGACAATCAACTACGCATGTGAAATCACGGTGCACTAACCACCTCCGTTGTCACATGTCCGTCCGCATGGCATCAATGATAGTTTGAATACCGAGGTGCGAGGTCAGCTCGGTGTAATTTCTGGTGTTCTGTTGATAGTGTTTCTGCAACATTGGTTTATGGAACTAAAAAAAAAAAAAAAACGGATCTTGGAGCTTTGAAGTTCGTGTCACGTAAAATGTGTCACAACGGCCATCAACAAAGGCGAATTTGGTCCTGTAATATATGCTTGAGCTTGATCAACTTGACTATTTTACCAAATTTACTTGATTCAAATTGAATGGAGTTACTTACACTAGAACATACCTTATTTAATACAGTTTCTGAACAGTAAGTGTTGTTGTTTATTTTAAAAACAAGTAGAAAACAACGCACACAACATAAAATAATAGGATCGGTATTTCTGATCATTGTGATAACTGCCGAAGAAGCGGTGTTGGAATACAACACATAGCTGATCACCATCAACCTTTACCAACACCAACCACATCACCAACACCGTCAGC
>JAXIVJ010016171.1:0-20000 GCA_036785665.1 Chirona hameri
CCTAAAATTGGCAAATGAATACACTCACCCTATGTCGTTGACTGGAAAGAAATGACTCACAGAATGGGGCTGGTAAAATGGGGCTGGTAACAGAATGGGGCTGGTAAAATTAACCCACCATTGGCTGGGGGGGGGAGTCCCCCTAACGAACTTTCTCAATAACTCAGAAATTAATAGAGTTATCGGCTTGAAACTGTAGGTACCTTCTCCTGCATCAATTATACGTCTTCTGTGTGAAAATGAAGAAATGTCGTCGATGTTTTTTTCTCTCTCGAAATATAGCGAATTTAGTGGTCACCACACACAAGTTTGACACAAAAATCAGCTAAACTTTAGCAGGCCGTACAAATACCATATTTGAAGCAAAATGCAATCAAAAACGCCAAGAGATAGCAAATAGCAACGGCTACAAAATGGCTATCTCGGATGTTTGATTGTTTTTTACCCCCAAAAAATAAATAAAAAACATTTGTTTTTTTTGTAATGCATTCAAAATCTACGTTTTCAAACATTTAAAAAAGGAAGATATGTTGAAGAACCAGATGTGGACAATACCCAAACCAAGTTTAAAAGCAATATCTTAATTTTTGACTGACTTATCGCTCCCTAAATATGAGTAACTCATGACGTCATATTTTGAAATTGCGTTTTTGGCTTTGAATGATCAGATACAGACAAATACATGCAAGCAATGTATTTCGGAGACAAAACTAGTTTAGACACATGCCTTTTGTATTTATATTTATCAATTTCAAATTTTGACCTTATTTGACCTGACCTTGACCTTATATGGTGTCAGATTGTGAAAATGACTGCTACTATCGAATTATACGTGTAAAATAACCCATACTACATGTGTTGCATGGCTTTCGTAGACCTGTGACCTTTTGTGACCTGACCTTGAACTTTGCTTACAATTTCACTTTTGCTTATGCGAGATATGTATTATACATTTGAGAGCATTTGAGAGCATAGTCGCAATCTAAGGCTTTGGATGGGAAGTTTTGCCCCAAAACTCAAATATCTCAATTTTATCTTTGACCTGACCGTGACCTGACATGTGACCTTATTTTGAAAATTGCGTATATGCGTTGGATGTGTCTCATTGAGAGCTTTCGATTGCCGTCTTGCGAGTCTCGCTGCGGTTATTGGTTCGGAAGATAACTAGGGAGGGGGACCCCCCCCCCCCCCCAGCCAATGACGTTCAGCTGAGACCCCAGCCAATTGTATTGTATTGTATTGTATTTACTTCGTGGGCTTATCCCTGACACATGACCGAGGTCATAGGGCTATTCTTAAGCCCGAGTCAATCGCACGAAGACATACAGTGATGGGTGAAATACAGGCACACTTCATACACACGATAAAACAGCGGCAATCAAGATTCAAGAGACTAATGCCTTAGGCAGAGTCTGAGGCCGTCACTCCGATCACGTCACTTCTGACAAGAGCTGTCGCAGCTTATACAAGAAGAGGGAGGCGGACATAGTCACAAACTCTCGCGGCAGGGTGTTGTACCCGGCAGCCGCGCGGTATACAAACTGTCTCTTCCCCGCGGCCGAGCCACGTATGCGGGGGAGACTGAGCAGGTGGTCCTGTCGGGTACTGCGGCTATGGTCATCGCGCTCGGCATTGGTACAAAACTGCGCGGCGAGCGACTCGGGCTCCCCGGTACGCCGGACTCTGTGGAGCATTTTCAGAGTGTGGTGTTGGACCATAGCGGAGGGATTTACCCAGCCAAGGCTGGCACGGACGGCGGAGATATGGTCGAATTTCTGGGGAACTATCAAAGCGTTCAAAGTTGTAGCATTCAATGCTTGTATCATCCAAAACCGCAGCCAACAACGCTTGCGACATCCAAAATTCGCCCGGGTAGGGGACATCTTCATGAGCCAAACTCGCCGCATCCAAACTGGTACTTGCCGCATCCAAAACCGTAGCATACAGCCACATACAAAGCCGTGGCAGTCAATCTTGCGCCATCCAAAACTGGCTGGCGCGGTCATATTGGAACTACTAGTTGCAGTGAAACCCGCTAGATGGAGGGACTAGCGGGGTGTTGACGTAGTCACTCTGGCACGCAAGCCGGCTACAGTGGAATATGTTTATGCGAATGGACATCTGACACCACACTGGGCCCGACGTCGCCTCGCATCGGCCGGCAGCTGTCGGGCGGAGAGGAGGGTGGCTGGTACAGACCGGCGGAATGGGGAGTGTTACATCGAGACCGTGGGAAAGCTAATGGTAAAGCCCAGGCTACACTATGCGTGATTGTCAAGGAAATCACGCGCGTGTTCTCCGTGTTTGCAGAACTTCCTTGACGTCCGGGATCTGCCGGTCAAGCAAATCACGCAAGGAAAATGGATAAACCACTTTTTTTAATAGACAAACCACTGCATACAATTTGCTCAAACGCTACTTCATTCATCTTCCGCCACGATACTCAGCACAAATTATTCATGTTTAGGTCTAGTATAGACCTAAACATACGCGAAATCAAGCAAAATGATAAAAACCCTGCAACACGCAATCTCGGAAAACACGACAACAAGTTCAGAATTTTGAACTTTTCATCGTTCCGTCCGTGACGGGTCCGCGGAATTTCCTTGACGTTTCATCCGGGATCTGCGTGATGTGCCAGTGTAGCTCACCCAATGCATTTACTATCAGCTTAACTTTCTCTGTCACGCAAATCCCGACAACACGGATAACACGCACGTGATTTTCAGGAAATCACGCATAGTGTAGCCTGGGCTTAAAGCAACGACACTTGTTGCTAAGGCCAAGAAAATCGCTCACGAGGATGGGCGTTAGTTGCCACGTTTCGATATGCGATTACCGGCCCATTTCGATAAACCTCATGGTACTAGCTTATGGTACTACTACTACCACCATAGTCATTGGCGGATCCAGAACGGGGGTTTGGGGTGGGGGTTGGTTGGGGGGGGGGGGGCAAATTCCCCCCCAAATATCACGCAACTCTGAAAACTCATCGGATTTTGCTTGCTTATGGATTGATAGCTGATTAAAAAAAACTTTCCTTTGTAAAAGTTGCTTAGATTGTCTTCTATGTAAGGAAATGTGTCAATTTGTGCCGATTTCAGGCGGTTCGGAGGGGGGCCATGGCCACAATGTCCCCCCCCCCCTCCTGGATCCGCTAGTGACCATAGTCTGCAACGGATTTAATTAACGAATTCTTTATTCTATAATTAATTATTAATTGTGATGATTTATTATTGAAAATGTAACATATGAATAATTTAATAGTAATACATAAATATAATAGTTAACCCATTAAGTAAGTACCAAGGTGTGTTCTAGATGGGCTGGATCAACAGTTTTCTGGTCGCATAGGGAGAGCCACGTCCCGACATAGCTTCAAAAACTTCCGCCCCCTAACTTCAGGCGTTTTCGAAATATAGAGACACCGCCTCTAAACGGGACGGTCCCGTTTTGACCAGGTGGTCAGAGAGTGATAGTAGTGGCCAGGCGCCGCTCCGCCAGCCGTCCCCCCCCCCCCCCCCGCGCGCCTTTTTCCGTGTGCCCGGTAACCTGACCCCTGTTCCTCTCCCCTCTACTGCGCTCCCACGCTGCTTTCTTCATTAGTGACGGCTGACGTGGCAGACATGACTCGGGGCACGTGGAAAGCGACCGGGGGGAGGGGGGAATTAAGAGATCTGTTTAGGCAGTGGAGCAGTTCATGTTCCTATACTTGATCCTATTCCGATCCGACTCCGCCACTCCGCCTTTCTGCTCGGCTGCTTTCCACTCCACGTACCACGGCGTTGAACAAGGGCCGCACCATCGCAACTGATTCATGTTCCGTCCGCTCACAAGGCTAACAAGGAGACCACTAAGCGAGGGCTATTCCGACGGGCTGTATTGGGATTCAATGCACATGTGGAAAGATTACAAGCTGCTGATCCGTTCCACGTAATGTTTGCTAGCTTCAGAGCAGAATTCGCCATGGGCCGGGCTGGCCCTATGGTCCATGGGCCGGGCCTGGGCCGGTCCTCAACTTCAAGGAAATCACCGGGCTCTGGACGGGCCTGGGCGGATAATTTTGAAATAATGCGCGCAAGCTCAGGTCAGCTTAAAAATATGTTAACCAGCAGTTCACTTACACAGCAACACACTGTTGCTGTGGCTGTTTTTTGTTTGGGGGGTAGCATAGTTGGCTCATTGTTTCACATTTATAGTATACAAGTAAATATGCTAGGACACAAGTAAATATGCCAGGCCCGGTCGGGCCTGATAGGATAATGATTGCAAATTTTGTGAAAATAATGAATAAATATATATATATATATATATATATATATATATATATATATATATATATATATATATATATATATATATATATATATATATATATATATATATATATATATATATATATATATATATATATATATATATATATATATATATATATATATATATATATATATATATATATATATATATATATATATATATATATATATATATATATATATATATATATATATATATATATATATATATATATATATATATATATATATATATATATATATATATATATATATATATTTATATATATATATATATATATATATATATATATATATATATATATATATATATATATATATATATATATATATATATATATATATATATATATATATATATATATATATATATATATATATATATATATATATATATATATATATATATATATATATATATATATATATATATATATATATATATATATATATATATATATATATATATATATATATATATATATACATATATATATATATATATATATATATATATATATATATATATATATATATATATATATATATATATATATATATATATATATATATATATATATATATATATATATATATATATATATATATATATATATATATATATATATATATATATATATATATATTATATATATATATTATATATATATATATATATATATATATATATATATATATATATATATATATATATATATATATATATATATATATATATATATATATATATATATATATATATATACATATATATAGCTTCTAAAGTATGGGTAACTCATGAAGTATTTTTTTTTAAATTGTTTTTGGGTTATTTATAACCAGCTGCGAAGAAAGGAACGTCACCGCTGCATCTCTGAGGTAAAACTGGTCCAGAAACATGCGTTTGTATGTATATTCATCAATACATTTTTTTTTTACCTTATGTGACCTGACCTTGGCCTGAGTTTGACACTAACTTCACTTGAATGAAGTCAGGTGGTAAAATGACCATCATTATCGTATTATACGTCTAACATAACCCATATAACATATGTCGCATGACTTTCGTATATATTTTGCACATGGTGACCTTCTGTGACATTGACCTTGACCTTTGGCCAACAATCTTACTTTAGCTCATGCGAGATGTGTATTATACCTTTGAGAGCACTTCGGGTGATCATGATCGCAATCGAAGGCATTGAATGGATAGTACCATACACTCAAATATATCGATTTTGACCTTTGACCTGACCGTGACCTGACATGTGACCTCAATGTGAACCTTTCGGGAATGCTTTAGATGTGCTTCATTGAGAGCTTTCGAATACCGCCTTGCGCCTCTCACTGCGATCATTACTTCGGAAGACCCCCCCCCCCCCCCCAGTCAATGGCGTTCGGCTGAGACCCCCAGTTAAGGGCGGGTTAATTTTATTGACAGATGACAGCCAGAATGGACGTGTGGCAAAATTTCCAAATTTAGCTTGAAAATGTCATCTTTAACTACACATAGGCGTACCCAAGGGGAGGCCAAACGGGGTAATTACCCCCCCCCCCCTGAAGGTCCGTACGCGCCCCTTTTGCCGTATGTGCCCCTTTGGAAAAAGGGTCCGAAAAAGGTCTTCTTCCATTTTTATTTTTACAAAAATGAATACTTTTCATTTTGATGAAAACATGTTGAAAATATGCCCCTCTATAAATATAGTAGGCCAAATCCGGTGAGTTTTTTTGTGTGGGTACCTTATGGCTTATGCCCCCTGATTCAAAATTGCCCCCCTCCTGGACTGAATCCTGGGTACGACACTACCTCCATGAAATTTACATCATAGTTTAAATATGCCTACTTTTTCACTTTATTGCTGTTACTTACAGGAAGGTTCAAATGAATATGACATGACATTCATTCATTAGTCATGTTACTTGGTTTAAGGTTTTGGAGTAATGTCCAACACTAATCCATCCTTTTGTCCAGTAAATCTAAGCTCCAAAATATATGCTGAAAACTGGGACAGTGATTATCTTAGGGAGATAATCACCTTTTTCACAAAAATGGAGGTGGCACCTGAAATCGATAAACGAGGCCAAAATATGATGTAACTTCATCACATTTTGCCTATAAACATTCCTACCGAAAGATATTGGCAGTTTCATACCGACAAGCGAGCCACGCTGATATCGGTCGGTATTCAGCAAGTACTCGGTAGCGAATTTAGTAAATTAGCCTCCCTAGGCATTGTTATTTATCATGAAGGTATGCAATATGTTTCCTGCACTCTTATCTTTTGCGAATATGTGCTAAACTTTTATGAACAATCAACAATCATTTGAAAAAGTGCATTACAATCGGCAGTTTAGGTTGGCCCCGGACTGCAACCTATTTAGCATCGGCGATTTGTTTATAAGTGCCCATTCAACAACGTTGAATATATTGATGCAAAAGTGCCCAGATGTTGCACTTTCCAATAGTGGAGGGAAAATACCGATCATTAATTTTCACAAACTTCCAACTTTGAATTAGGGAATAATGGTATTTAATTCTTAAATTTAGATCACATCATTTTAATACCATAACGGTAGCGAAATAAATTGTTGCTAACAAAATACAAAGGTGATTATCTCCCTTTAAGAGCCTCTGTGCGATTTTCAAAAATGGAATCAATTCGGCAAAACTAGCAGTGATAGTGTCATATAACAATGCGCATGCTTTTATTGAAAAATAGGCGTATTTGACCTGCGTCGGTTTCCGCTACTGTGTGTTTTCTTTTATTTGCAGCATCTCGCAATGATCATGATACTTGTTATCGAAAGCTTTGCGACCTATGTCCTATAATATACAACATGGTTTGAGTTATTATTGTCATTATACACCATCTATCATGAATCAGTTGCAATAACTATATATGTATATGTGTGCAGCTGGTCGCATGGCCTATAACAGGGGTGGAGCTTCTCCAGAAAAGTGGGGGCTGAGCTGGGAAAGTCGCTTAAAGTACCATGGAAATCCACAAAAGTACAGATTTGTCCCCGGAAGGACCCTGCAAGGACACTGAAACCCACTTCCTCGTTAAGGTTGGGGGGGGGGGGGGTTGAAGCCACCTCAACTGAATAGGAATAGGATCCCTGGCCTATAACTTGGACAGAACTGTTCAAATGTGCATCTCGCCAACAATTATAACCTGTTTAAACTTGCCCCCCCCCCCCCAGTGGCCGTTGTTTGCCTTGACTGGGGGGGGGGGGGGGTTGCCTCCCTAGTTAACATGTTAGACGAGTCCCTGGTTCTTTTGGTGCCCCAGCCATCAAATGCATTGTAAGTCTTCTAGAGAGCGAAGTTGTCGTGACACCAATGTAGATTTCTTGACGAAGCCTACAATCTTCGTGTGGACATATCAATTGATAAACCACATTGGTGCACTTCAACTTGTCTTTACTCGTGTTGAGATTGTTTTTCATTACTAAGTTTCGTGTTTTCTTGTTTTGATAGTATATGATAAGTTCAAGTTTTTGGTTTTTGTCTATGCATTTCACCTTCTTTTGTATGATACTACGTACGACTCGTTCGTCAACTTTGTACGCTGAACTCATAAAGTTACGGTAATAGAGTTGAACGTAGCTAGTTGTTTGACCCTGCATGACACTGATTGACATGCTTCTTTAGCTGCGCTTCAATCTCCGTATCTACTGCCTTATTTGAATAGCCGTTGTTCACTAAGACCTCCTTTACTCTACAAAATTCAGTGTGTAAAAGTTCATATGTAGAGCATATCTATTATATTGCAGAGCATATCTATTAGCATATCTAGCATATCTATTATATTGCAGAGCATGTAGAGCATATCTACTATATTGCTCTTCTCACAAAGGCTCTTATCACGCTCACTTTATATTTTTGCAGGGCATTCGTTTTTTTGCGTTCATTACGTCCCCTGTGTTTGTGGGCTTACGGAAAACACTAGTGGTGAATTTACCATCTCTACTATCCACTAGGACGTCTAAAAATGACAACGTTTGTCAATGCTCTTTTCAAAAGTGAAACGTAAGACAGAGTTGTTCTCCAGACTAGCTATCCAGCTTTGTAAATGTTCATTGCTCCGCACTTCTACAAACAATGTCATCTACATGCCTGCAGTAGGTCGAAGGCGCAAGATTGGTATCATTTAAAGCTTTGTTCTCAACAAAACACATGTAGAAGTTAGCGAAGAGTGGCCCCAGAGGCGAACTTATTGCCACACCTTCTTTTTGCAAGTACAGTTTTCCATCTGGACCGCGAAATAGAGATTCGGTGGTGCAGGCACGTAACAGTTTCTCTAAGAGCGCTTTAGATATCTTTAACGGAGGCAGTTTGTTGCTACGTTTATCGTATACTTCATCAAGAATGATCTTGATGGTATCCTCGACTGGAACGTTAGTGAAAAGGCTTTCCACGTCGACAGACGCTATGTCGCCCTGTGGCCTCTTAGCCCGCAAGATATCTACAAATTCTTCTACTGATTCTATAGAGTGCTGTGCTGGTATGTACGGTTTTATGAGTGTGTTAAGTCGCTTTGCTAAGTTGTAAGTTGGAGTCTGAATCTGCGATATGATTGGCCTTAACAGTTTGCCCGGCTTTTGTGTTTTTACATTGCCATATACATAACCAGTAGAATACTCACTAGTTATTTTGACAAAATGTACACCGCCATTCACCGCATTAGAACTGACAATAACTCGATTCACTTTAGCCTTGAGTGCATCAGTAAGGTCTTTTTTGATAGGTTCAAACTTGCTTTCGTCTCCCAGTATGTCCTGCATTTCAGTATGTTAAGTCCAAGGTTTAGGAATTGGTGCTGCGCTTCGGTGAGATGCACAGAAGACAGATTGACGTAGCCGTGCAAAAGTTCCAAGAAACTTTCACGCATATATGGCGGTAATCTCAAACTTCGTGAGAGCTAGCAAGGCTACGTCAATCTGTCTTCTGTGCATCTCACCGAAGCGCAGCATCAATTCCTAAACCTTGGACTTAACTGCCATACTCAATGGCCCACCAATTTGACTGAGAAGAAGGCGGAGTTAGAACTTCTCTACCAAGATGTTCTCAGACTTGAAAAAGATAAGAAAGTTGAAGTTAGTCCGAATTTGCGTAATGAGCTCATAGGTGAAGGCGCTAAACTACGGGGCAATTCGCAGTGAGCTAATTGACGAAAGAGCTAAGAGAGGCAGCAAAACAGCTCAGAGAAGATGAAAGAATTGGCATCTGGAAGGCCGATAAGTCTTCTGTTTTCGTCATCCTCGATCGCGATGAGTATTTACAGAAAATTCAGAACATACTGGGAGACGAAAGCAAGTTTGCACCTATCAAAGGAGACCCTACTAATGCACTCAAGGCTAAAGTGAATCGTGCTATTGTCAGTGCTAATGCGGTGAATGGCGGTGTACATTTTGTCAACATAACTGGTGAGTATTCTCCTGGTTATGCATATGGCAATGTAAAAACACAAGCCGGGCAAACCGTTAAGGCCAACCATATCGCAGAGTCACACTCCAACTTTTAACAACTTAGCAAAGCGACCTAACACGTACGGTGGCGCTCGGCGCGCCGCGGCACCACGGCGCGTTCTCTCACGGTGTAATGTGATACCCGCCCGCCCTGGGTCTGCCGCCCTCACATCATCACCCCATATTCATCTTTCATCAACACCTAACGGCTACCAGAATTCGGCGGGAGGGCGGGAGGGCGGGAGGGCGGGAGGGAACGGGTTTTGTGAGTCCTCGAGTAACCGATGTCATTGTACAGCTTCAAACCAACCCAAGAGACGTTTTATTAGTGGATCGCCGGCTTAAACGCGAACATTTTTAGCATACATGTGACGACGGTGGTCGTTGGAGCCGATTTAGTGGCTGTTAGTTGTATTCTACTGGTCCATATTGCACTGGGCTACAAGTGGAATGATTCAAAACTGTACCAGTCTCTATCGAGCAAGGTGCATTGTGTATTTGAGTATGGGTACGCAAGCCGGTTTTTCTGGGAAATACGCACTGTCTGATTTTGAGCTCTCATTTTGAGCATCCATGTGACGACGGTGGTCGTTGGAGCCGAATCAGTGGCTGTTAGTTGTATTCTACTGGTCTATATTGCACTGGCTACAAGTGGCATGATTCAAAACCGTACCAGTCCCTATCGAGCAGGATGCATTGTGTATTTGAGTATAGGTACGTAAGCCGGTTTTTCTGGGAAATACGCACTTTCTCATTAAAGAGCGCAAAAACGATTGGTGTGAGTGTGACATTGTTAGACTATGTTGATGCATTTCTGTTCAAACAGCTTACTGATCGGTCATGAAAACCTGTTGTCAGATTTTCTGTCTTAGTCTTTGTAGCAAATTGTCATGCACCTGTTCGGGCATCAATTAACCACATTTTGCAATGTTTTTTACTTCGGGTCACTTCAGGTCATGTCACCAGGTCGCATTAAGTGACCCCATCTCCCCCAAAAATAACATTCGGGCCCAGGCAACAGTGTTTGTCCCGAGCAGTTTTAAACTCACATAATTGAATTAGGCTTAAGTACCTACAAATCGCATATCTTGGATTTGTGTATATCTGTGACGTAAGGTCAGGTCGGTTCCGTGACCTCCCCATTATATGTCAATATGAAAATATGCAAATCCCTCCCATTCAGAGAATACGCATTACATCAGACCAATTATTTCAGGATCATGTTTGTACAGCTCATTCTTGATGCCCCTATGCAACTGTTGCTCAGTGACCCCTACAAGGTCATCTTAGGTCAACTGAGGTCAAAACAAAACAAAGTGCTCCTTCACATTGGAAAATAACGTTGAAGAATCGCCCGCCCGGTTCCCGTTCCAAAAAGGGCGTTTTACTGGTGTGTAGGTACATACATATACTTACCGTATCTAAGCGAGGTCCAAAATCCCTACTCCAGCTGGCAAAACAGCTAAACACCCTGATAATATGTACCATATGCTCCATATGTACCGAAAACCTACTCACTAAAATCGTCATACCCAGATCAATGCAGACCCAGCTAAAACACGAAGGAAATATGCGGGCTCTTACGGTTCCCATGGCCCAGCAGAAGCGAACATTTTCCCATCAGCAGGCAAGGCTACCGCCAGCGCGCACAGCCCGGCGCTGCCGGGCGAGCGACTGAGACCCCGCGGGCGGCGGAGCTCCGCCGCGCCCGGCCCGTCAGTGCCGCCGCCGCGGCGGCGCCACTGACGCTGCCGGGTTCCACTGTACACCACTCCCCTGCGTCGAAAGACATTACTCAACTAGCGTTTCGTCGCACCACCGGCTATGGTGAGACATCTACCGGGCGATATTTGAACCAATGGTTCCCGGAAGGTAGATGTCCTCGGTGTTCTATTTTTGGAGGTCGCAAGCTTTGGCTACCACTACTTTGTATGTGGCTGGATACCACGAGTTTGGCTGCTGCTAGCTTGGTTCATGACGATGTTCCCTACCCGGGCGAAATTCGGATGTCGCAAGCGTTGGATGGTGCTGTTTTGTATGGCACAAGCATTGAATGCTACAACTTTGAACGCTTCCATATACACCCATCCCGAAGCACTTCTGCGATAATTTTGACACGTGGGAGTCCCACGTTAGAAAACGGTCGAATGTCATACCCAGATTTTTGACTTCTGTGCTGGGTGACAAT
Organism: Chirona hameri; assembly: GCA_036785665.1. NCBI lineage: Eukaryota > Metazoa > Arthropoda > Thecostraca > Balanomorpha > Balanidae > Chirona > Chirona hameri. The sequence goes on from JAXIVJ010016171.1 coordinate 11,980, forward strand.
GTGGTTTGGCGGAATTTCACTGAGAACTGGGGAAGGTTGCGCAGATTTTGACGCGAGCCGAGAGGGAGTAGTTCAAATTTGGTTTCATTGACTTTGAGACCATTGGAACGGAAGGAGTCATCAAGAGAGTGAAGCGATGTCTCTAATTTGGCGGCTAAATCAGAAAGGTTGGATTTTTGACCAGAGACCAGGATCTGGGTGTCGTCAGCATACTGAATGACGTACGCCTCAGCTGCGTGAAGACTGAGGTCGTTGACGAAGATGGTGAATAATAGGGGTCCTAAAGAAGAGCCTTGGGAGACTCCCTGGTTGATGGTGCGAGGGGCCGAGATCTGCGAGCTAGAAATTGACACGCTTTGGGTATGGCCAGAGAGGTAGTTTCTGAACCAGGTAGTCTCGACGCAGTGAAGCTGCAATTTCTCGAGCAGTTTTGAGTGACAGATAACATCAAACGCTTTACTTAAATCAATCAAGCAAAGGAGCGAGATATGGCCTTGATCCATGCCGGAAAGTGCGCGGTCGGAGATCTGGATGAGGGCGGACTCGGTGGAATGCTTAGGACGGAAGCCGTGTTGGGTGGGGGACAGCAGACGGTTGTGGGTGAGGTAGTGTTGGAGTTGGCACTGGACCACCTTTTCCACTACCTTGGTCATGACGGGAAGGATAGAGATCGGACGGTAGTTGGAAGGACTGTCTGGATCGCCGGACTTGAAGATGGGATGGACAATAGCATGCTTCCATGAAGCCGGTATGTCGTTAATGACGAGACAGGTGTTTACAATATGTAACAGTGCCGGTCCTATGGCGCTTAAAGACATCTTAAAAACACGAATACACAGCCCGTCTGTACCACTCGCAGAGGAGTTACACATGTTAAAAATAGTGTGGCCTAAAAATCCGAGGGTGATGGGTTGAATAGCAAAGGCGCACGCGCCGACACGGGGCAGGCGGATAGGAGCATGAGGGGCATCCCCGGCCGCGGTCACTTCGGCAGCCACCCTAGGGCCGACACTGACGAAGAACTCGTTCAGGGTATCGGGGCTGACGGGGGGACACACGCTAGACCTCTGCTGCTTGCCGCTCACAACATGCCGTATGTTCCGCCACACTGACGCCGGACCATCCGCCGCGATTCTCTCCTCGATATCGCGCCTCGCATCCGCGCGGACAGCGGCGCGCACCGCTCGGTTGGCGGCCCAGTACACGTCAGAGCCGTGCCCGTGGGCATCAAGCGCGGCGGCTCGCTGGGCCATCAGTCCGCGGGTAGGGGCGGATATGGGAGGTGCCGAGGGGTTACGGATCTTAATGGACCGGTAGGGGGCGTGGTGGTCAAGGACACCGCGCACGGTGCAGACAAATCGGCTCCACATGTCAGACACGGCGACGGATGAAAACACGTCACTCCAGTCACAACATACCAGATCACGATGATATGCAGCGAGGTCGATTTTATTCAAAATCCGAGCCTTGGTGACAATAGGCTTGCGCCGAAGTCGAGGGATATCACAGATCATGCGGATGAATCTATGGGGGCTAAAATGACAGAACCTAGTGCCTGAGTGCTTAACAATGTCACGGTTGACGATAAAAACATCTAAAAGTGAGCCGGTGGAGTACGTAGGTGATGAAATGGTCTGCGACAGTGAATGACTAGTGAGGAACTCAGTGAGCCTCCTGCAGCCGGGGTGCGAGCCAGGGTCCGCGAGCATGCAGCAGTTTAGGTCGCCGCCGATGATGACGGCTCGGCCCGGGTAGTGCAGCAAGACATGCTGGTACTGGGCGTCTAGCTCGGTAAAGTCGGCATCTAGAGCGGCGGCGGTGCTGCGAGGAACGCGGTAAACGGCGCCAACTACGACCTCCCGCCGACCCCACCTGTACAGGTGCCACAGTGACTCCAGCTTACACTCGCGGTTAGTCGGGGCCGGCATAACAATCTTCTTAGACTCAATCCCAGCAGGACTAAGCACCGCAACACCTCCGTGTCCTCTGGGAGAAAACTTGCGGTCACTGCGCTTGAGTGACAATGTGTCAGTTAACGGCAAGTTGTAACGGCAAGTTGGCGGCAAGTTGTCAGTTAACCCGGCCAATGCCGGGTTAACTGACAACTTGCCGCCGCTCCTGCTCATGAACGTTGGATAGGACATATTCCCAGCCAACACGCACAAGTGGGGCCCAAGTGGGATTTTGGCGGGCTAGGTGGACTAAACTGGCCATTGGGCTTTAGCTGAGCAAGAAGGAGGGCTGAAAGTGGGCCCCACTTGGGATGCCCATTGCCCAAGATTAAACTTTTAATTGTAATGCGTTTTTTAAAGGAATTAACTTCACCAAAATGGTCTGCCTTCTTGTAAACAAATTTCAGGATACAAAAAAAAACAGTAATTTGATTGGTGGATTTATGCTGGGCCAGTGTTCTGAAAACTATAAATTTGGGTGGAAAATGACACATAAATGAAATCTTTTTCACCTCGAAAAAACTTCAAGCCGGATTTTCACCTCCCGTAGTCATGAATTCGAATGTCGGGTGACCATTGTGTGCGAATCAACACCATTATTTAACACGCGAACGGGCGGGGGGATTCCTCCTCCCCCCTCCGGTTTTTCCTGAATAGCGAAAAACGGCGGCGCGCAGCGCCGCCAATTTTGGCACAACTTTTTGGCATCAATTACCCACATAGTCTGATTTGTTTTACCTCGGGTCATCTCAGGTCAGGTCACCAGGCCAGGTCACGTGACCCCACCTCCAAAAGGTGTGCGGTCATACCACAGCCACAGTTTAAAACTTACATGATTTCATAAAGCCATAGGTACCTACAATTCGTTCATCTCGGATTTTGTATATCGGTGACCTTAGTTCGAGTAAATTTCGTGACCTCCTCTCGTGACCCCATTATAAGTCAATGGGGAAATATTAAAATGCTTCCTATCCCGAGGATACGCATGATAACAGCCCAATTCCTTCTGGATCATGTTATCATAGGCTATTCATGATGACCCAGGTGTAATTTTTTGTTCAGTGACCCCTACAGGGTCAGCCAGGGTCATCCGAGATCACCAAAACTTTTGTATATAACTCTCGACAGAATGAAGATAGATAAGTGAAACCGGTACTAATGTGTTTGTCTCATCGAGGTACATCTCCCAATATGCAACGTGACCTACTTGGGTCACCACTCACCACTTGACCTTGACCTGAGGTAAAATGTATATGTTGAGCTAACCTGGTCAACATGAATATGATTCGAAGCGCCTTGACCAGAACAACACGATGGCATCACAATTATTGCCCTATCTTTATTTAGTAAAATGTTATTTTGACAAACAGCTTTGCCAAAAATAGTCTTTTTGACCTTTGATGACCTCTGGAGCCTAAACTATTGACCTGAGATAAAATGTGAGGACACCTTAGCGATTTCATTTTTGAAGAGCTTTCCATTGTTTGTTTTCGTTTGTTCCTAGATATCATAGTTCCTGTGATATCTGAGGGTTTCTGGAGCGAAGTCCCAAAACTGGCAAATCTGACTCTTGATGACCTCTGGTGACCTCAATATTGACCTGACATAACAAAAGATCGAAATACATTCGATAGAGCTTATCTCGAGCTATCTAATGCCGTTTTCCGCTTGTCGCTACATTACATGTTTTGTTTTATATCTTTGGGGGGAGTGCTGAAATCAACCCCCCTTCCGGCCGTTCGTGTTTGGCGGAGACCCCCGGCCATGCGCGTGTTAAACTGATGTTTTAAATCAGTATACATACATGTCATTTACAAACAAAAAGACAGCAGGCTTAAAAAAAACACATGAAATACCGTGAACAAACATGCATAAATAGATACTTGGTTACCTTGGCAGAGGAATATCGTGAAAATACGTTGTGTTACATATACGGTTCGTAATTCAGTAGCCTCGTAAAAAGAGAGGTAAAAACGAGATCGATTGACACCTTGGTGGATCTTAACGCCAATATCATAATCAACTGATCGGTTGCGGAAATGGGTGCCTACAATTATTAGAGCAATCGATTATCTGTGTTTTTGCGAAGTTTCATCAACATTCATCAACTATTTTCGTCGAAGTCTTCAATTATGATTTACCATGCATTTGCTCCATTGCGTATGCATCTGCTGTTGACCCGACTTTCCCCGACGTGTAGCTGATGTTACCCCGACATCGAGTCGACGTCGGCCCGAGTTAGAAAGGCTACGACGTGTAAGGTTTTTAGTAGATTGCAAAACAATAAGAGGTCCTAACTTTTCTGATTCATCAATATATTGTATTTGTTATGACAAAGTGTCTTACCGTTCGGAAACGTATTAGTCGTAAAATAGACCAGTGTATGTCAACATGTTCAGCGAATCCACCTCGCAATGTACCTCGCCGTTTTGATGGGTGTTGCAAATTAGCAGTCGGCATTCCCCGGAATCCGAAGTGAATCCGGGGCGCAGTAATGACAATTACTTGGCGCTGATTAAAATGCATTCTGCTCAGTGCGGTTCAGTTCAACAACATGGTCTTGGACTTTGGTACCCCCGACACTGGTGTAAGGAAATGTTTAGGATTTGAATTTGCCTTTGCCACACCAACTTGAAATAGGTTCCTACGTCCTTGGTCCTAATACACGAAATCAAACCGAAATCACGTAATTTAATGGAAGGATTTTGAATATGCTTTGACTGTTTATCTTCTAAAGCTGCTTGACATTGAAACAATACCCAATTTGAAATGACGTCACTCTGACAAGAATAGCAGAAACACTGTGACATTCCGTGCATACTACACGCTGTAGGTATACATCTCAGGAATGCCGCCCCATCTACCTACAGATGCTGAGCCGCTGGGTCTATTACGGCGGCATAGAGCACGCTGTAGATATACATCTCAGGAATGCCGCCCCATCTGTCTACAGATGCTGCGCCTCTGGGTCTATTACGGCGGCATAGAACACGCTGTAGGTATACATCTCAGGAATGCCGCCCCATCTGTCTACAGATGCTGCGCCGCTGGGTCTATTACGGCGGCATAGTACACGCTGTAGGTATACATCTCAGGAATGCCGCCCCATCTGTCTACAGATGCTGCGCCGCTGGGTCTATTACGGCGGCATAGTACACGCTGTAGGTATACATCTCAGGAATGCCGCCCCATCTGTCTACAGATGCTGCGCCGCTGGGTCTATTACGGCGGCATAGTACACGCTGTAGGTATACATCTCAGGAATGCCGCCCCATCTGTCTACAGATGCTGCGCCGCTGGGTCTATTACGGCGGCATAGAACACGCTGTAGGTATACATCTCAGGAATGCCGCCCCATCTGTCTACAGATGCTGCGCCGCTGGGTCTATTACGGCGGCATAGAGCACGCTGTAGGTATACATCTCAGGAATGCCGCCTCATCTGTCTGCAGATGCTGCGCCGTTGGGTCTATTACGGCGGCATAGAACACGCTGTAGGTATACATCTCAGGAATGCCGCCTCATCTGTCTACAGATGCTGCGCCGTTGGGTCTATTACGGCGGCATAGAACACGCTGTAGGTATACATCTCACGAATGCCGCCTCATCTGTCTACAGATACTGCGCCGCTGGGTCTATTACGGCGGCATAGTACACGCTGTAGGTATATATCTCACGAATCCCCACCCTATCTACCTACAGATGCTGCGCCGCTGGGTCTATTACGGCGGCATAGTACACGCTGTAGGTATATATCTCACGAATCCCCACCCCATCTACCTACAGATCCTGCGCCGCTGGGTCTATTACGGCGGCATAGTACACGCTGTAGGTATATATCTCACGAATCCCCACCCCATCTACCTACAGATGCTGCGCCGCTGGGTCTATTACGGCGGCATAGTACACGCTGTAGGTATATATCTCACGAATCCCCACCCCATCTGTCTACAGATGCTGCGCCGCTGGGTCTATTACGGCGGCATAGTACACGCTGTAGGTATATATCTCACGAATCCCCACCCCATCTACCTACAGATGCTGCGCCGCTGGGTCTATTACGGCGGCATAGTACACGCTGTAGGTATATATCTCACGAATCCCCACCCCATCTACCTGAGTGTGTCGCCACTAAACGTGTCCACAGAGACGGTTCCGAACAGCAAATTGGAGACGCTGTGGACTTTAGTTAAACCCGAAACTAAACGGCAGCTTATCGTGGGCATTGTGTACCGTCCCCCCAGACGAAACGTCGCGGATTTAGAGGCGGACTTTCTAGATCTTGAGAACCAGTAAGCATTTACTTATTGAGCACCCGTCGACCAAATTTGTAATATGTGGTGACTTGAACTGTGACTGGTTAAAACCCAACAGTGATCGTGCGAAAAGTATGCTTCGCAACTTTTTAGCAGACTACTCCCTAGTTCAATGTGTCACTGATCCGACATATTCCACGGGCTCGCTCCTGGATGTCCTTGTGTCGAATTGCAGTCAAATGGTTCAGCGCTGTTTTACTAGTTTCTGTCATTTTAGTCCGCATAAAATTGTTTTCGCGCACATCAGTATCCCTCGCTTTCGTCCCCCGCGCCGCATCATTCGATCTCGCTGTCTTCGCCGCATTGACCAGGACGCTTTTAACCATGATCTCGTCCACGCCGGCTGGGGAGGAGTTGTTGCTGCGCCGACTGTCACTGTTAAGTGGGAACGGTTTCTTGAGATATTTCTACCTATCATTGACAAGCACGCCCCCGTCCGGACTGTGCGCATCCGCAATGCACGGGCACCGCCGGTGAGTGATGACACCAAACTGCTCATGTCTCGCCGCCGCGCAGCGCTCGCCGTCGGCGGCCACGGCTCAGCCGATTACAAAACTCTAAACCGTGCTGTGCGATCAGCTATTAGGCGCGACACGTGTCTTGATATGCAGAGGCGGATCCGTGAGGAAGGACGGAACTCTATCTGGCGTGCTATCAGGTCGGCTGTAGGTGGTAAAAAGGTGGGCCGAAAGCTACCCGATGTGACACCCGATCGACTGAATGAGTATTTCGTTAGTGTGGGGCCACGCGTGGCCTGGGAGGTGAGGAACACGGGGGAGATTCCTGACCTTCCCTGCCGCCTGCCGCGTGTTGGTGCATGTGCTTTTGAACTGGCGCCCCTGACGCTGTCCGAGCTGCGAGATGTGGTATTCGATATGCACAGGTCAGCTGCCTGCGGCGAGGACGGTGTCAGCATCCTCGTGATTCGTGCATCTTCGATGCAATTGGCATGGTGTTCCTCCATTTGGTTAATTCCAGCATTTCCCTCCCTGATGTCCCCTCTTCCTGGAAACACTCCCTCGTCTTTCCAATCCATAAATCTGGAGATTCATCCAACCCATCCAACTACCGGCCAATCTCCATAGTACATTGATTGCCAAAATTGTAGAACGGGCCGTTCACCAACAAGTTTACTATTCCTGTCCCAGAATCATCTCCTTTCTCCCACTCAGCACGGTTTTCGTCCTCGTCATTCGACGGAAACCGCGCTCATATCCATTTCCGACCATATCCTCTCTGCCAATGACCGGGGAGAAATGTCTCTTCTCTGCCTGCTGGACTTGAGCAAATGTTTCGATGTGATAGACCATTCCAAACTTTTGACGAAATTACAGCTACATGGAATTGATACGTCCTGGTTTTCGGCTTACCTTCGAGATCACACCCAAAGTGTCAGCTTCACTGACAATTTGGGAAATATAAAAAAAAATATGCACCGCTTCCCAACAGCATCGGCGTCTTTCAAGGCTCTGCTCTGGGCCCGCTACTTTACTGCATCTTCGCTAACGACCTTAGTCTGTTTGTCGAAGACGCGGTAGTCGTCCGTCGTGCTGATGACACACAAATTTTGGTTAGTGGTACGAAATCGGAATTAAAAAACGTCATAAATAAGATGGAAGAAGTCCTGGCTTCTCTGGACTTTTGGTTTCGAGCTAGTGGGCTCAAAGTCAATGCTGGCAAGACTCAACTGATGCTATTGGGAAGCCCTCAAAATCTACGAAATGCCCCCAGTTTTACCGTAAAATTTCGCGATC
>JAXIVJ010016171.1:25000-29651 GCA_036785665.1 Chirona hameri
CTGTCCATGTAGGATTTATAGGCAGGCTAATAGCGGCAGCAGCAGCGGCGGCGGCGGCGGAAGCTCCCCAGGGATGCGGGAGCAAATCGCAGGGATGTGTGGACAAATCGTCTTTTTAATATGATTCTTGTCATGCAACAGCCATGGGAATAATGTTTGATGTATATAAGGTTGGAGGTAGTGGGCCCCCGCCTCCGCCGCCACTGGTCAGCGTTTAGCCCAGATGGTAACTATTACCAGGCTAAATGTCAGCGAACTGGGAGGCTGACTGGCAGATACCGGTACTGTCTGTCTTCTGTATGCCGTGTCATCGCGATCACGAATGTAGTTAGACCTATGGTAAACAATTCAATGTTATGGGGGCTGTTTTTGTGACTGTTACCCTAAAGCTATAAAACGTTCACTTTCGCCTTATCTTTTCAGCGGCACTAATTAAAATCCATAATTTATCGTGTCAATGTGGCGCAAACTAGAATTAGTATTCCATATATCGTCGCAATAATGCTTGTGCTCCACACAATTAATTTTATGCTGATGAGTGTTGTCTGGCGAAGCTTTTTGACGGGCTAAGACGCACAAACAGTAAGAGCTATAACGATCGCATTATACGTTAGAACTTTCGAACCCAGTTTTGGATCAGGCTTGGCTCATGAATACTTTGCTCAAGTATATCCCACGTCGTCTGTAAACATGTGCCCTTTCATCACGCAACACGAAGAAAACTGATATTGTAAATAATGTGTGAAATCCTGGTAGAAAATAATCAAATGACCTAGCCAAAGTAGGTCGTACCGAATTGCATTGTACATCCCAAGTCGGAAAAAAATAAGTTGCAATCATGAACAGTAGGCTACTTGCTAATGAATTCATTTTTATTCGTCATGCCTGTTTTTAACCCACATATATCCACTTGTAGCTAAATTCGAAAGTCAAGTTAAAACACTTTCGAATAGTTGTAATTTGACTCTCGCCACACCAGCTACGCACTGAGGTGTGCGTGCGCCGCGTGTAGTATGCACATGCACGACGCGCATGAGTTCATCACCCTACTGCTGGAGTGGTTGCATGACAATCTCAACATGGCGGCGGCAACTACAGTGCCGCCACCCGCGCTGTCTCCCGATGGACAGCCAGACTCCGAGGCAGCCGAGACGGTCTGGCGGCAGTTTAAACGTGTCAATGACTCGATTGTGACGCGGCTCTTTCAGGGCCTACCAAAGTCGACATTGCGCTGCACCGCCTGCCGCTTCGTGTCCACCACGTTCGAGATATTCTCACTACTGTCCCTGCCGCTGGCGGTAACGACAGCAGGCCTTGATAGTCTGTGCAACTGTCTAGATCAGTACGTCCGCGGCGACTTACTCAACGACTGGACCTGTCGCAGGTGCCGACAGAGCCACGACGTCTTCAAGAAGCTAGACTTTTGGCACCTCCCACCGGTTATTATTTTCCATCTGAAACGGTTTAGCTTCACTGGCACCACGCATGCCCAAGTGACATTCCCACTGCGTGGCCTTGACCTGAGTCGGATGGCGATCGGTCCGCACCCCGACACGCACGGCATGGTGTACAACCTGTACGGGGTGGTGGAGCACCACGGCAGCCAGCACAGCGGCCACTACACTGCATACTGCTTCAAACAGCTGGCCGCCAGGTGGTTCTTCACCGACGACGCCAGCGTGAAGGAGAGCACTGCAGCTAGGGTTGAGAAGGCAGCGGCCTACTTGCTGTTCTATGCCGCCAGAGGTCGCCGCCATGATCCCCAGGAACTTCGCGCTGACCGGTCTGAAGAACTATGTACTGATACCAGCGGTGTCGATTTTTCAAAACTGTGGGGGGGGGGGGGGGGGGGGCGAACACACTGGCGGATCCAACCTCTCCGTGAGGGCCATTTTTTGTGTGGCTAAAAGGCACCCCCATTTTTTTCCTCTGCGGATTTAGGTCGGTCACCTTATTTTAGTATTTGAGCTTAAGAAAATCACTTCAAATTAACAAAAAAAAGTATTTTGGTGATTTTTTTTTCTGAAAACAAAAATCAGTTGGTTTTTATTTTTTTGGGTCAAAAACACAAACTTTCGCGAATCCGAGATAGCCATTTTCAAGAGGATGTCATTTACTTTCTTTTAACTTTTTTTGCAATTTGCTTCAAACTCTGTTTTCTACGATTATTCAAACATTTATCATTTTTCCACCAAAAATGGCATGACATGACGTCAACGTCATTATCTCCCAAAAATACTACATCAATTTCATTGGAATTTGGTGAGAAGACGTAGAACTGATGCAACATAAGGCACTGAAAGTTTGATGTTGATATCTGTCATAATTTTCAAGTTATTGAGAAAATCCGTGAGGGGCAGATTCTGCCCCCCCCCCAGCGGGGCGCGGGTTAAGTGTCATCGGGGCTGCTTGAATTGCATCAGGTGCGCTGATTTGTCTATCATTGAAAGCAAGGGATACGTGCAAACTCCAAATTCAATCACTCGAGAAAATACTTCCGTTTTTATTAAGTTTTCTCCTAAGATCATTGCTTTTTCACGTTCAGTGCAGGGAACGCGCGGGGGTGGGGGGATACTTGAATTGAATGCCCCTCCCAGATTCCTGTGTGTGTGGAGGGGGGGGGGGATTTGCCCCTGATGATCCCCCTGGATCCGCCAGTGCCAATAATTGCCGCCAAGGAGAACCTCTGCCAGACACTTAATGAAATTCATTTTCCCATTTCCCAAATTTGTATAAGCAATTCCGGAAGTTGTGTCATGCCGCGAAGCGGCGCGAAATTTTCCGGTTTTTGACTGTGGATATCTGGATTTTGACTGCTGCAAAGACGATTTTTTAATGATTTTACGAAAAAATGGTGAACGCGCGGGGGGGGGGGGTATACTTGTATTGAATGCCCCCCCCCGAGATTCCTGTGTGAGTGTGGGGGGGGGGGGGGGCATTTGCCCCTGATGCCCCTTCTACTGGTTCCGCCAGTGGCCGAACAGGGACGGATCCAAGGGGAGCCTATCAGGGCCATAGCTTTACCGAAACCACCAAAATAGGCTGAAAATTCACACATTTTAAAGAAATTCTAGGCAACTTGTACAAAGGACAGTATTTGTAATCAATTCATAATGCAAAAACAGACGAAATCTCATGAGTTTTGGAATTCTGTCGGACAAGCAAATTCAATTTCTATTTGTTCTGTTTCAAATTCTGTTATACAAATTCTGTTTGTCGGACAAACCAACGTTTTGGGCCGGTCTGCATCCGCCAGAAGGCCCGAGTCCTTATTTGGAACCCTTACTTAGTAAAACGGCAATGTTAACCTGCCAATGACTGGGGGGGGGGGGATATCTCCCCTGGCGAATTTTCGCAATAGCTCAAAAACCAATAGCGATATCAACGTGAAACTGTGGGTACCTTCTGCTACACCAATTTTACGTCTTCTGTGCATAAATGAAGCAATTTTGTTGATAAAAATAGAGATATTACGAATTGAGTGACGTCACTACACACAAGTTTGGCGAATACAAAACAAAATCAGCTAAACTTTAAGAGATCATACAAAGTCTATATTTTGAGCAAAATGTAATAAAAAACGTCAGAAAATAGCAAATGGCAAGGGCTACATAACTTATTCCCGGATTTGTGAAAACTTTGGTTTCTGACCCCTAAAAACATTTAAAAGAAAGAAATAAAGAACTATTTCTTCGGAAAAATGCCCTCAAAATAAAACATTGCAAATATGTAACAAATTCACCAGATTTCGCATCTTCATACATAAAGAGGTGATTTAGAACACCTCTTTATGTATAAAACTTTTAAACAACTTTTCTTAGTAAAAGCTGCGTAGACGTTCTTTTGAAATAGGAAACGTGTCAATTTGTTGTCCATTTCAGGCGGTTTGGAAGGCTTGGCCGCTTTGCCCCCTCTTGAATCCGCCAGCTGCCAAAAACATTGGGGAGGGGGGGGGGCGAGCTGGTACCATTGGGGGGGGGGGCGAACTCAACATGGGGGGGGGGGCGAGGGCCACCCCCAAAGTATATAAATCGACACCTATGACTGATACCGTTGATAGTGCGACCGGCCACCATCGGCGGCACCGCCTCCTTCCTTCCCATCGTGCTGCGAACGCCGTACGTATGCTGCCGAAAACGGACCAACTCCGGACCGCGAAACAAGTACCGCCCTACAACCCAAACACATTCCCAATGACAAGAACCCTCCGGCGCCCAAGTTCGACTGAGGCGTACCGAGGCGGCGCGTGGTGCGATGTGAGCTGTGTGGGATGCCGAGTGATACGGGTTGACAGGTCGCGATGTGTTTGCTATCATGTTGTGATGTGATATGTTGTGTGTTGGTGAGATGCAACATTATTTGTTTATGTGATAAGGACCCGTAAGTTACAACAAAACAGGTTGGTTCTTTCGGACATGGCATGTGATTCAGTGAGGTCAAAGACAGCAGCTTTGTTAATGTTTTTGTTTTCGTAGCGTTGACTGTAGTGTGCATTCCTTGCAGTTCTACCACTTCATATAATGTTAGGTTTTATTTCGTTTTTTGTTTGTATATCACGCTGTAGATAAGTAACGCCTGTTTGTATATCACGCTGTATATAAGTAACGCCTGTTTGTATATCACGCTGTAGATAAGTAACGCCATAATGGGA
>JAXIVJ010016172.1:0-15000 GCA_036785665.1 Chirona hameri
TATGAGGGGCCCGCATCAAAAGGGCCCGTATTCTGGCAGGGGCCCGGTTTTGGTAAGGCCTGATCGAGGCAGAGGTCCGGTGCTGGCAAATGCGTGATATGGGGCCCGGTCAGGACGAGGGCCCAGTCCTTGCTTATTTTTGATGCGGGCCCGTTTCTGGTAGGGGCCCGCTTTTGGTCAGGCCCGATCGCGGCAGGAGCCCGGTGCTGGCAAAGGCGTGGCATGGGGCCCGGTCAGGACAAGGGCCCGGTCACAACAGGGCCTGGTCCTTGCATATTCTTGATACGGGCCCCTTTCTGGTAGGGGCCCGGTCTTGGTCAGGTCCGATCGAGGCAGGGGCCAGATGCTTGAAAAGGCGTGATATGGGGCCCGGTCAGGACGAGGGTCCGGACACAACAGGGCCCGCTCCTTGCAAATTATTTGATACAGACCCTTCCTGATAGGGGCCCGTTCCTGGTAGGGGCCCCATCAAGACAGGACCCGGTGCTGGCAGAGGCGTGATATGGGGCTCGGTCAGGTCGAGGGCCCGGTTACAACAGGGCCCGGTCATTGCAAATTATTAATACGGGCCCGTTCCTGATAGGGGCCCGTTCCTGGTAGGAGCCTGATCAAGACAGGACCCGGTGCTGGCAGAGGCGTGATATGGGGCCCGGTCAGGTCGAGGGCCCGGTCACAACAGAGCCCGGTCCTTGCAAATTATTCATACGGGCCCGTTCCTGGTAGGGGCCCGGTCTTGGTCAGGCCCGATCGAGGCAGGGGCCCGGTGCTAGCAAAGGCGTGATATGGGGGCCGGTCAGGACGAGAGCCGGGTCACAACAGGGTCCGGTCCTTGCAGATTCTTAATACCCGTTTCTAGCACAGGGGCCCTGTGCTAGCAAAGGCGTGATATGGGGGCCGGTCAGGACGAGAGCCGGGTCACAACAGGGCCCGGTCCTTGCAAATTATTGATACGGTCACGTTCTGGTGACACGGGCTCGTTCCTGGTAGGGGCCCGGTTTGGTCAGGCCTGATCGAGGCAGGGGCCCGGTGCTAGCAAAGACGTGATATGGGGACCGGTTAAAACCAAGGCCCGGTCACAACAGGGCTCGGTCCTTGTATATTCTTGATACGGGCCCGTTTCTGGTAGGGGTCCAGTCTTGGTCAGGTCCGATCGAGGCAGGGGCCCGGTGCTGGCAAAGGCGTGATATGGGATCTGGTCAGGACGAGGGCCCGATCACAACAGGGCCCGATCACAACAGGGCCCGATCACAACAGGCCTCCTTGCAAATTATTGATACGGGCCCGTTACTGGTAGGGGCCCGTTCCTGGTAGGGGCCCGATCAAGGCCCCGGTGCTGGCAGAGGCGTGATATGGGGACCGGTCAGGTCTAGCATCTGGCTAAAGCTAGTGGCTAGAGCAAACATGGACTAAATTTATCCCTTTACAACTGATAAATATACGTTTTTTCCCCTAGGGTTACATTGAAAAGGTCACGATTTTATAACTTGACCTTAGGTCACCGATATAGGAAATCCGAGATATTGTAGTCCCTAATGACTTCATGACGTGCCATGAGTTTCATGTCGCTCGATTAACCACTGTGCCGGTGGTGCTACCTAGAAGTATTTGGTGGTCATGTCATTCGACCTGACCTGACCTGGCCGGGACCCAATTTTTGCCCAAACGTGGCTTAGCTATTCATTTCAAGTTGCTGAAAGTTTCAAGTCGATATCTCTATACGTTTTCTGATTATGGCGGGAAAACTAAGGGGGTGGGGCAAAAAATGCCCCCCCCCTCCCCAGCGCCTCCAGGGTTAATTCCTATTCCGTTCGCGAACGTAGCCTAGCGTAGTTTATACGGAACTTTGACGTCCAATCGCTGGGATTTTTAAACCTGTAGAGGACATGAATCTGGGAGGTTAGAAAGGAAAAAAGCGCCATAATTTGGCCCAATTTCTAAAATTGCCTCAATTTCCGAAGAGATAATTAATTCATGCCTAGAGAATATAAAGTCCCGTGTAAGCGCGGTTTCTATCTACACTACAATTTGCGCATAAGCATCTCAAACATCTGTGGGCGAAGCCAAATAATATTGTAACGCTCAACTTCACTGATTAAATAAAATGCTTCGCTATTTGGCACATGAATTACGTTTCATCGTCAATACTAGGGATGCACCTAGGGACCGATGATTTTGAGTATCCAAGCCCACCAAAGACAATGGGTAGCAGATCTCCCGAAAAAAACTAGTTATTACGACGTTTGATTTTTTTTTGACGCGATCTGTTCCTCGTGCTTCTCTCATTTTGACCAAACGCCAGAAAGCCTGTGCGCAGCTTCCAGACAGGTTATGCAGCAACTGGTTGACACCAGGCCCTGGATCCGTTGGAATTATGCCTTCCCAAGTCATGCGCAAGACCGTCTCCACATTTATTGCGATGCTGTATGTTGTAAAGATCAGCCATGTATCGCGCCAACTGATCACACATACCTGCTACGAAAATATCGTATCGGTTCACCAGCAGGGGCG
Source organism: Chirona hameri (assembly GCA_036785665.1). NCBI lineage: Eukaryota > Metazoa > Arthropoda > Thecostraca > Balanomorpha > Balanidae > Chirona > Chirona hameri. The sequence continues at coordinate 2,509 of JAXIVJ010016172.1, forward strand.
CAGCCAGGGGGGGGGGGGGGCAAGGGGGGCAATTGCCCCCCTCCCCTTACGGGTCACAGGGGGCCTCGCCGAGATTGGCCCAGATACCATTTGCATTAGCTAAATGGCTTTCAAAAAGTCACAGAGGAACCCTCAAACCAGGCAAGGGTCACTCTGGTGCATGTCAAGGGCCCTCAGAGACACTGAAGAGCTTTCGAAGCCGGCCCAGGGGGCCTCTTGGGCATGTCCAGGGGCCCATTGAGCCCACCGATGGGCCCAAAAAAACTGTCCAGGGGCCTTTCGAGCATGTCCAGGGGCCCCATTGAGCCCACTTAAGGGCGCACAAAACATGCCCAGGGATTTTTAGAGCATGCCCTGGGCCCATTGAGCCCATTCAGGGGCCCTCAAAACCAGCCCAGGGGCCTCTAGAGCATGTCCACTTGTCCAGGGGCCAATTGAGCCCACCTACGGCCTAACAAACCTGCCCAGTGGCCTCTCGAGCATGTTCATGGGCCATTGAGTATGTTCAGGGGTCTCTTGAACCTGCCCAGGGGCCATTATAGTTTTACCAGAGGCCCATCGAGTCTGTTCAGGGCCTCTCGAACCTGCCCAGGGGCCATTAGAGCCTGCCCAGAGGCCTCTCGAGCTTGCCCAGGGGCCCATTGAGTCAGCTCAAGGGCCTCTTGAACCTGCCTAGGGGCCATTAGAGTCTGTTCAGGGGCCTCTCGAACCTGCCCAGGGGATATTAGAGTCTGAGCAGGGCCTCTCGGCTTGCCAAGGGGCCCCCCTGGTTTTTTTTTTTTTTGCGGGAAAAATGAACAATTTATCGTAAAAATTGCCTTTGCAGTGCAGTCAAAATCCTCCTATCTAGTGTCAAAAACTGGAAAATTTCGCGCCGCTTCGCGGCATGACATAAGTTTCGCAATTCCTTATACAAATTTGGAAAATTGGAAAAAGAATTTCATTAAGTGTCTGGCAGAGGCTCTCCTTGGCAGGAATTGCTGGCCCCAGTGCCCATTCCCTTCATAAAATATTCACTTTTAAGTTTCAAGCAGGCTACATGTTTAGCTAGTTTGCCGAGTTCCGAAAAAGGCGACGCGAACGCAAAGACGAGGAGATCGGCACCCGGAAGCTGCTCCAGCGGTGCACAATTTTCTGGACCGAAGAGCTAATAGTGGAAACAGGCCAGGACCATCTCATCAAGCCATCTCACCTCACGGTCTGGTTCCAATATTAACATTTCGTTTTCCAGGACGTAAAATTAACATTTTCACGCCGCTTCGCGGCGTCACATCGGTAGTCATCGTCATGACGAAGTCATAGTCATCATCAACGGTTCTTCGTAACGCTGAATTGAATGAATAGCATTTTTAGCTTATTATCCGAGCTACAAGGCACAGCGTCTATATTTCTGGGTTTTATCAGGCAAAACCGTAAAAATTTCGCGCCGCTTCGCGGCGCTAACTAACAAGTACATACCTACCTACTATAACATGAAAATCCACATAACAAATGCTGCAAAGGCTTAAATACACGTATCAAAATGGGGGTACATTTTTCGTCATTTCAGCTGCCCCCACACTCAAAAGCCGACCCCCACCTGTTGTCAGCTAAGATATGTTTTCTCTCCTTTACGTAACAATACAAATTAGTAATGCGCTCAGTATAATGCCTACTGAGGGTCCTGGTCCAATCCAGCTCATCAAAAGTAGACGAAGAAAAATGGTTAAAAAGGGGGCCTCACAAAATAAAGTGGCCGAAATCCGTAGAGTTTTTCATATCCAGGGGTATTTTTTTTTTGGGTGGGGGGCCTCTCCCAGGGGCTTGCCCCCCCTTTCTGAAGGTCTGGCTGCGCCCCTGTTCACCAGTCACCACTACTGCGTGTTGTCATTGACCTCATTTCGTCAACTCTCGACAGTTGTACCGCACACAGTAGCACACGCACCTAAAATTCGCACATCAGTAGCACACGCAGTCACCTTACACGACATTGACAAGACAATTATCATGTATCAGATCCCATGCTGTAGGGGGCCCGCTCAAAATCAAGTGACCGAAATCCGCGAAGTTTTCTAAAAACGGGTGGGGGCTCGCACACAAGGGGGCCCGCTCTTAGGGCTCTGACCCCCCCGAAATGGAATCCTGCGTGCGCCACTGAGTAGGTTAGCTATATATTTGTATTTTTCAAGGACGTAAACCCATAGATTGTGCCACCTTATATAAACAGACTAGACAATCCATACCAATGTGACTGATATCCAGAGGCGGAACTTTTTGTTTTTCGTTGGGGTTGTAATTGGGTCGGCGACCGGGGGGGGGGGGGGGGGGGGGTAGTAAAAGCGACTAATGATAAAAACGAAGTATGTGCAAAATTGAAGTTTAACACCTCAGAATGAACATAGGTTGTATTATCTCATTACTGACGTATTTTAGCAACAGCGAGGTGTGCAATCTTAAACAAATTGAAAGTATCATGTTGGGTCAAAGTAGGCAAAGACTACCTCATGGTAGCTCACACAACAATAATCAGCCAATATCAATATTAAGGTTGTACATAAATGGTGTGATTCAGCAACTAGCCATTTCTTGCAAGAAAGGCACCTCCTCCTGGTGATGGTCCAGGTCCGGTCCTTTTATATATTACAGTGAGATATAAAAATACTTATAACATATTTGATATTTCCCACAACTCACAAGGCCATGGGTGGATAATTGTTTTCAAAGTTGCCCCGGCCGATGACAGGGGCGCAACCAAGGGGCCCTGGGGGGCACGTGGCACGTGGCGGTCCGTGAAGTTAGTGACGGAATCGGATTCGAATTCAGCGTCGAGTAGCGATTTGCTTCACAATGTGGGAACAGTTTAATTGGGGCACGCTGATCACGCAAATGACATTCATTTTGACATTCAAGGTCATCTTCAAAATCATCTTCAAGGTCAAAGGACGGGGTGGCTCAAAACGACCCGAAGTTATTGTCCGATCGCAAAACAAAATAATGGTATCATTCTATTCCTCGAGCCAATATCTAGGCGCAGCTTTCGAAACCTCACTGGAGGTAAGTGACCTTGACCCTCATTTTCAAGGTCAAAGGACAAAGAACCCGAAGTTATTGTCCGATCGCCAAAATAATGGTCTCATTCGATTCCTCGGGTTAATATCTAGCCACAGCCTTCGCAAACTCACTCGTGGCAAATGACATTGACCCTCATTTTCAAGGCCATATGACGGGGCGGCTCAAAACGACCCGAAGTTAGAAGCCGATTGCCAAACTAATGGTCTCATTAGATTCCTCGGGTCAGTATCTGCCGTAACCTTTGCAACCTCACTCGTGGAAAATGACCTTGACCCTCAATTTCAAGGTCAAAGGACTCAAAACGACCCGAAGTTATCATCCAATCGCCATTGATCTTGAAATTGAGGGCCAATGTCATTTGCTACGAGTGAGGTTGCGAAGGCTACGGCTATATACTGACCCGAGTAATCGAATGAGACCATTATTTTGGCGATCGGACAATAACTTCGGCTAAGATTACCGTGAATGTAAAAATGAATGTCATTTCGTGATCAGCGTGCCCCAATTGACCTGTCACCACATTGTGAAGCGAATCGCTACTCGACGCTGAATTCGAATCCGTCGCTAACTTCATGGACATGCGGGGGGAATCACGATTGAGGGCGCCTCTCCTGGGCGTCTGGACACCGAAGGTGCCACTCTCGAGTGCAGGTGGCGCCCCTTGAGTCGTGAGTGCCGGCGGCACCCCTTTAGATCGGACAATATGCCTCTTTTAGACCGGAGATAGCGACCCCAACTGTGCCTCCCCCGAAAATATAAGTTTTCTGACCTGCCCGAGGTGTTCACTAAGACAAAGTTGGCAAGGCTCAGCCTCCTTTAACTACCTCCCCCCCCCCCATTTCGAAAGCGCACCGAAAGCGCAATTTTACCCATATTTTTCACAGATAGTCGTACCAAGTATGCATTTTTATGCTGGGATTATATTTGCGTTTCTTTATTCTTTTAAAATAATAACTAAGGTCTTGAAAAAAGGTCTCTCAAAAATGGCTGCCCCGGCCCCGCCGAGGCAACTTTGAGGTTTCCCCGGCCGCAGCCGGGGCTGCCCTATAGGATTCTCCACCCATGCACAAGGATTCTCCACCCATGCAAACAAATTAGGCGAGAACCAAACAGCATTATTTTAGTAAGGCAATACATTAATCCCATCACCGAATAACTAACTTTATCACCGTAAATGACTTAAATCACCAAAACGTCACAACATATTGAGGATTTCGGGCTTCGGCCGATGAACTTCTTTAAAAATATGTAAACTGGCTCCAAGGGTTAGGTTAGGTGAGGTGAGGTGAGGTGAGGTGAGGTGAGGTGAGGTGAGGTGAGGTGAGGTGAGGTGAGGTGAGGTGAGGTGAGGTGAGGTGAGGTGAGGTGAGGTGAGGTGAGGTGAGGTGAGGTGAGGTGAGGTGAGGTGAGGTTAGGTTAGGTTAGGTTAGGATAAAAGCTTGAGAAATAAATGGTGATGCTTTAACATGGAAGTCAATGAGAAAGTGGTCATTTCGGTGATGGATTAATCCTCTCCCTACGGGAGTTTTTTTTCACTTTCGCCCTACGGGGGGGGGGGGGTCTGACAGGCCCCCCTGTTAACTTCCAAACCAAGTAACTTTGAGCAATGCGGTAAGAACCAGCATGTTGCCTGTCATGAGAGGAATCTAACAGTATGCGAATTTTAGGTTTCAGGTCAACGGGTGACCTTCCAGGTCAAGTGAATGACCTCGGACTTACCACGTCCGGAACAGAGATTTTGCCATGCAGAAAACCTCAAAATTAGAAATTTATAAATGTAAATAAAAAGGCATGTTCCTAGACCATTTTTGGCTCAGAAATACAAAAAAGGTAATTATTTATTCGTATCTTGTCAAAAAAAGTAAAAAAAAATATTAAAAAATGACGTCATCAGTTTCTTACACTTAGAGAGCTATCACTCAGTCAAAAATGAAGATATTGCTTTGAAATTTGGTATGGGTATTGTCCATACTCAGTACTCTCACATGAATTCCGGTTTTTCTAATATCTTTGAAAATTTTGATTTTGTGGGGATTTAAAAAAAACAATTAGGGGTCAAAACCCCAAAATTTTGAAAATCCGAGATCGCCATTTTAAAGAGAATGCTATTTTGTATCTTTGGTGAATTGCGTTTGCAAATTGTTTCAAAACTCTGTTTTCTACGATTTTGCAAATATTTATCATTTTTTACCAACATGACGTCATCAAAACATGATTATCTCCAAAACTACTCAACCAATTTCAATTAAAGTTTTACAGCCTACGTATAATTGTTGTAAAACTCAACTACCAAAAATTTCAGCAAGATGCATTGCATGTGTAAAAAGTTATTCAAGAAAACCCTCAGGGTTCTGTCAGCCCCCCCCCCCCCCCCCCCCGTAGGGCAAGGGTTAATACCCTGCCTTTTAGGAATAATAAAAGACGTACGTAAAATTAGCAGCTGATTGATATTGCCCAATCTATAATTTTGAGGCCCGTCGCCTCAAAATTGCCTGAAACTTGACAGGTAGGTCCTCCTTGCCACGCTAAACACGAAAAACGTAAAATTATCCTAGAATACGGGCTACTTTTAAAGTTATAACGTTTTAAGTTTTGAATGCCTGTCAGTTGAATATCTGGCTAACTTGACGCGGAAAGCTTCCAATTCCTGCGCAGTCGTTTCAAAATAAAGGAAGACAGACATTCAAAACTTAAACAAATCTATAACTCTGAAAGTACCCCGTGTTCCAGGCTAATCTTACGTTTTTCGTGTTCAGCGTGGCAAGGAGGGCCTACCTGCCAAGTTTCAGGCGATTCTGAGGCGACGGGACTCAAAACTGTAGATCTCTAAAACGGTATAACTTTGAAAGTAGCCCGCGTTCTAGACTAATTTTAGGTTTTTCGTGTTCAGCGTGGCAAGGAGAACGTACCTGCCAAGTTTCAGGAAATTCTGAGGCTACGTGCCTCAAATTTTAGATTGCCCAATAGATTGCTACTACTAAGCAATATCAATCTACTGCTAATTTGACGTAGCTAAATAAAAGAGACAAATATGACGCAGCTATGTCAAATATGTACATTTATTTTGCCCTTGTATATTGCTTTCAATATTTATGCTGTTTTCACATGCGTTTTTGTTTGATTGATGTTGGATTAGGCTATTCTCTTTTAAAATGACTTTTACTGATGTGGCCCTCTACTTTTCAACACCATGACCAGGTATATCTTGTGAAAATAATGTTTGTCTGGCTAAAAATTGAAGGTTGTGGTAAATTAATCCTAAATTTAAACTCATGATTTGGGTCTGATTATTTGTGGTCTTTTTCCAGCTCAGGATGATTGGTATGCCTTCACGTCTTTCACACACCAAAATATGTATAATATTGTTCAAGTTCTTCATTAAGTGTCAATTTCACCAGCATATTTTAGCTCAAAATGTAATATAACTTTTGCCAACCGCGTAAGGGTGCACTCTAATGTTAAATGTGTGACCTATCCAGAACTAAGCCCAATGTAAAATATTCTACACTCAATCTTGTTTTGCTCATATTTTTATGTTAACACCTATAGATTGCCATTTTGTGGGTGTCTGAAATTGACAAAAATGTTACCCGTTTGTCAGTAGGTAGTGTTGTTCTATAGTGTTTATGACCCAACTGAATATGACCCTACACCCCTGGGTACCTACATAGTCTTTCTCAGTAATTTTGGGATAACATGTTGTACTACCTATTGTTGGATTTTGAATCTTATTTTATGACAAACTTTACTAACATTTTAAAGTTTGTCCTTTTCTGTGTTCATATATTTATTAATTGTTTTGTTATGATTGTTATTGAAAATTCCTTTGGTGAAAAATCCTTTAGTTTTGCGCATCATTTACTGTATTTATTTACTTGGGTAGGCATTCACTGGCAATGTTGGGGTTGTAATATTAATGATTGGGGTTGTATTTTTTGAGGATGCAGTTGTAGCTACAACCCCAAAAGTATATAAAGTTCCGCATGTGCTGATATCGGTATTACTTAGGTTTTGAGACACCATTATGAGTAGTGGCGGCGGATCATATTTTCGGATGGTGGGCAAGGAAACCCAGAGGGTCCCCTCGGCAAAAAGGCCCCTCCTACGGCCAAAGGCTCCCCTAAAAAACGAGAAATGGTATCTCTTCGAATTTAGGCCAGTATATTTTGCAGGGCCTCTAAATGGTCGCAAAAAGAACGTCGGACAGGCCAATGTTGAAGTCTCAGGCCTTCTGAGGGCCCCTTCATGGCCTACCGAGGGTCCCCCTCAGGCCGACTGGGGCCTTCTGTCGGCCTTAGAAGGCCCATCAGGCTGGCTGGGGGCACACCGAGGCCCTGTGTCATTTATTTGGTCAAAAGGAAAAATCGAACCAACTTCTTGGAGTATGGATTTTCTAGTCTCTTACAAATTTATGGGGGAGGCAAAATCATATGTTTCCCTCGCCGCCCCCCCCCCCAACTTCTTGTGTGGGCGGGTAGCTGCATCCTCTACCCCGCCCCTCTATCCGCCGCAACTGAGTAGTACCTAATGCTACTGGTCCTGCGCTATGGGTGGCTTGCACTAATGAACACATTGCCAAAGCGCTGTTCGGACACACGCTAGCGGCCGCTAGTAGCGCTAGTATCGCTTTCGTTCTCCATGGCAACCAGGCATCAGCCAATGAAAAACCAGAAAGCAAATACGTCATGATAGGAACCGTGGAGCCTGCCGAGAGGCTATCTCTGCTAGTGGAAAATCGCAGAAGCGGCGAAAGCGCTAGCGGATGTGTTTCAATAGTGGCGCATGAGACAAATCAAACTGAAATGAAAACAAACACAGATGTGATATGCCCCTGAAGCAGAGTCTGGAAGTGCTTCTGTGAGTTATGTCTGTGTCCTGCTGCATCTGTTTCCGTGACGTAATTGTGACGTCAGCTAGCGAAAAGCGCTAGTAGCGTGTGCCGAGCTGCGCTCAGGTGTCTAGTAATGACTATACAATAAATGATAATAATGTGACTTATGAGTTACAGGACATAGCCTGTATGCCTTTTTGCGCCGTCGGGGGTGCAGCAACGACTGACGTGCCAAAAAAGTTTATCAAGATCACGATTCAGATCCTATACCATTTCATATATTTCCCGAAGATTCACCTACAAGAAAATTATAGGGGGCACTAGGGAGGCCCAAGCCATTCCCCCATCTGAGTCCGGGTCGCGCCCATGTCGCGCCCACCAAGCGCGCAACTTTTTGTATGTGGCGCCCCCCCCCCCCTGACCGAAATATTGGATCCGCGCCTGTACTATGTCACGAGAAGGAATAGCAATGCCAAACAAATACAATATATTTGATGAGGTTTATGTCTCTATAAGCAATTCATTGAGATACCTTGACATTTTCCACGCCGGGTAATGCCATCAAAGATACACTTATCATTATTTCGAGCGGCGGTCGGCCAGGGCGGCCGTACCTAATCGCTGAACTTTGCGCAGATATAACAACAAATATTGGTCTGATTGCATTGTTTTTGGCGGCATTCGGCAAAACGGTTGATTTGTGACATATTACATATTACAAGTTTTGCAATTGACCGGTAAACGAAGAAACTAAGCGCGATCTAAGCTTCAGGCACGCGCGCACTAATATTGTGTACGGCGGCCGGCCGGCCGCGTCCCCCGCCTTCTACGTCATAGCGACTCCGGGTCGCGGCTACTAAATTAGTGTTTGTCACCACTTTTTCGGCCGGAGTGTTCTACCTGGTTTATACAGCCTTGATTCTACCCAACGGCTCTTCGCCCAAGGCTTACACTGCCCAAGGACGTTGTGCCCAACGACGTTTTGCCCAACGTACGCTCTGCCCAAACTCAGCAGACCTAAACCTACCGTGTTCTACCCTGTTCTACGCGGAAGAATCGCGCCGACGACGGAGACATCTGGCGGTCGATATAAAGCTTTGAGCTTTGGTCAGTAGATGTCCCTAGGTATAGCGCCTGAAATAGTAGGCTCAAGGCTGTACCGTGGAGGTGTTGCGGACACCTGTGCGTTGCGGGACAGTCTACCAAGGTAGACGGCATCTCATTAGTTCACGGTGCGTATTGGCGGTGTAACGTTGGCGGCGGGTGTAAAATATTTGTGAATTGTGCGTTATAGAGGTACTTGTGTGGATCTGGTTATTCAGTGTCGGCGTGTGGAGTTTGTGCCGCAACCGGGCCCCTGGGAGAGTGCATGGCGGCGCGCGGCCGCCGCGCGCGACTAGAGCAGAGGGCGGAGCGATCGAGAGAGTAATGACCCGGGTGAGCACTAGCAGATCCAGGGGGCAACCAGGGCAGTGTAACTTGGGCACAGTGGCGGCGGAATATATTTTCGGATGGGGGGGGGGGGGCAAGAAAACCAGGGCGCCCCCTCGGGCAAAGCCCAGACAAAAAACAACATGGTGCGAAATGATATCTCCTCAGATTTAGGCCACAATATTATACCAATACAACGACTTTTTGGGCGATGACCGAGCGGGCGCGCTCTGGTAAAGCTAAAACAGGTTTGAAATATGAAACGGTACGGGAGCACACATGCAGGCGCGTAACCACCACTGGGGTCACTGGGGATCAGTCCCCAGTAACATTTTCGGATTCTCCATTACGCCTATGGGCGTTGCATGGAAAGAATCGACTTTAAAGTGCCTCCGTCTCCACCTTCTTTCGGAAGGTGGTTACTTACGCCTATGCACACATGCGCATTGACTGTGTCCCAATAATAAGTAACACATTCAATAGTTTTACCGTGGTTATACCCTAGTATGCATAGTTTTAGGAACGTTCAGCTGAATGGAGATGTAAAAAGTAAATGGCGCGTCCCTGGGACAAACAGTGGCGGATCTACGGTTGGGCAAAATGGGCAATTGCCCCCCGTCCCAACGAAATATCGGTAGGCAAACGTATGTTTTTGCCCCCCCTCAACCGATCCGGCAGGTTGTGATTTTTGTCCTGGTACAGTGCATGCGGATAAATCGTTCTTCGAAAATACGATTTTTTTTTAATGGGAGACAACAACAAAAAAACTCAGTAAGACAACCAAAAAAACAACTGCCGTCCGGCCATTTGTCATTTTCTTGAAAAGTTGTGCACTGGGGGTTTCAAGAGCGGGGAATTCATTGGTGGTGAAAAAAAAAAACATTTTCCGAGATACGGCTTTCCATATTTTCCCAAGTTCACTATGCAGGCCTAATTTGGACGATTACGAGACTAAAAAACGATTTTGATGAACAAAAAAATTGTTGGGATCAGGATTAGTTGAAGAGAAATTTGGCAATCACGGAGGTGACGGAGTTTCGATTTTTTGTTTGTTTGTTTTTTGTCACGTGATTTCGTGACCTACTTTTTGCGCCGTCATCTTGACCTGTTGGAAACTGAAATTAAAATTTCCGTCTGATGAAGATTTGAGCTTCATTTTGAGCTTTTTGAGATTTGAGCTTCTTTCGTATAAAAAAGAAGAAGTGGGGTTCAAACTGTAAAAATCATTTTTGAGTCTTGCAATGCTGACGTAATACGCTGTTTGGACACCTGTCCGTCGATAACTTCGCATCTACTTGACATACGCTTTCGAAACAAGGTCCAAAGTGACTCCTGACGACGAAACCTCTCGGTTGGTGCCTGTTACACCGACATCAGGTCGCCATATGACCTGCCAGGCGAATACAACGTAACGTACCCAAACCGCGTATTGTGTGCATTGCAAGTCTCAAAAGTAGTTTCTACAGGTCGACCCCTACTTTTTATATTTCTATACGAAAGGACATTTCAATGGAACGCAAATCGTCATCAGACGAAAACAAACATAATTTCAGTTTCCAACAGGTCAAGGTCACGGCGCAAAATGTAGGTCACGAGGTCACGTGACAAAATTAAAATAGAAAATCGGAGATTGCCAAATTGTTCTTTGACTGCCCGATCCAAACAATAGAAACAAAATCGAAATCGCTTCCTTAGTCTGGGAGTTTGTCAAAATTAGGCCTGCTCAGTGAACTTGGAAATTTTTTCGGAAGGCCTTATCTGTTTTTTTTTTGTTGTTGCTGTCACTAACAATTAATTCACCGTCCTTGAAACCCCCCGAGTGCACAACTTTTCAAGAAAATTAAAAATGGTCGGACGGCAAATTTGAGAGAAAAAATGGTTGTGGAAGTCTCCAAAAGTAGGTTGTACAGGTCAAACCCCACTTTTGTATTTTGTATACGAAAGTACACCAATGAAGCTCAAATCGTCATCAGACGAAAATTTTAATTTCAGTTTCCAACAGGTCAAGGTCACGGCGCTAAAAGTAGGTCACGAGGTCATGTGACACAAAATTCGCAAATCCGTGATTGCCAAATTGTTCTTCGACTAATCCTGATCCAAGCAAAAATATTGGCAGCGCGATCTACAGATCGGCAGGGCCCTCTAAAGACCAGCAGAGGGCCCTCTCCAGATCGGCAGGGACCCTCTACAGATTAGCAGGGCCCTATAAAGGCCGGCCCTCTACAATCGGAAGGGGCCATCTAAATGCCGACAGGTGGCCCTCTGCAGATCGACAGACCCTCTATATGCTGGAAGGGCCCTCTAAAGGTGGGCAGAGGGCCCTCTACAGATCGGCAGGGACCCTCTCCAGATCGGCAGGGCCCTATAAAGGCCGGCAGAGGGCCCTCTACAACCGGAAGGGGCCCTCTAAATGCCGACAGGGGCCCTCTGTAGATCGGTAGGGCCCTTTAAAAGCTGATAAAGGGCCCTATCCACACTGGCTGGGGCCCCTTTTACGTATTTACATGTACATGCCTTTAACAGACAAGCAAGTGTTGTTATTTATTCGTGTTACGATTTTTTTATCGGTTCGTGGGCGTTCTTTTATGCGACGTAAGTCGTTTTGCGGGCGCCTGACACCATCAAAAACACTGGGGCCTTGGCCCCAGGGGCCCTTTCTCGGTCGCCAGAGGAGCCCCCTGGCCTCCAGGGAGGGGGGGGGGGGGGGGGGGGGCATGGCCCCTTGCTCCCCCTGCATACGCCCTTGGGTACACATCGACATAGTCTTACATCTGCAATAACATTATTAATTTGACGCGGACTCCGCAAAATCGTGTTTGTTTGTTTGTTTATTTCGATAATGGACATGATGTATGACATGATGTTATGGTTGCATTGGTACAAGAGCGAAACGCTTAATTCTAGGCGCCTCTTTAACAAACACGAAAAATAAACAACAGTCATGACCAGGGGCGTGGGAACTACTTTGAAGTTGGGGGGCGGGGGGGGGGGGGAGGGGCGAACTTTTTGGCAATACTACGGCAAAAATTAAGACTGAAGAGAAGCAACGTGTATCGCTCTTTTCCATACCCAATGCTGCTTATTGCCAATAGTATGTCATATATTTAAGGAAATGGGTATCAATATCATATAAAGAAATGGGTCGCCTAACAAGAAAACAAAACTAGAGAATAGCTGCT
>JAXIVJ010016172.1:20000-29651 GCA_036785665.1 Chirona hameri
ATAATATCAAAGCGAGGGGAATAAATGGTTGTTTAGAGAAGTCTGCGTCAGCTGCGCCGATGTGAGCCTGCCTCCCATCGCCCGGCCTTCTGCAACGCTCACCCGCCGCTGGAGCCTCTCCCTACAACACATTTGTGTAATTGGAGCCGGTTGAACACCTGAGCTGGCATGATGGTAAATTAGGTACAGTCGGAGCTCGCACCTTCCTGATCTCACTCTCTCACCCCGATCCAAATGACCTTTTTTTCTCTTTTTTTTTGACAAGTTCATATGTATTTTCCAGCACATACACCACATACCACGTATGCACAATGCACATACAACACAACACACACACAAACACACCTTGTGCCTTGGACTATTGTACACACGTTGCTACAATATACTAAACGCGACACCATTTCGAATCAACCATTGTCCATCAACCATCAACCATTGTGTGTTGATACATATAATCAGTAGTATTGTGATGTTAATAGTTAACGGACATTTCACACTTTCGCCATATCATTTTCGTCCAGCAGGTCATGCCATTTATTAACAAATGACTCATGTGCATTATTTACAGTTGCTGTATGTTTTTCTGCCTGTATGTGATATTTAATTAACGCCCTAGCCCCTTCATAATTCGGCTCGACTTGGTTATACGATAATTTACAACTTACTATATATTGTTTAACAAGGAGGATTACTAAGTTAATGGCATTCCGTTCATTGAACATCCCAAATAACACGTCTTTTAAAGCATTCTGCGTTGAAACACGTAGACTTCTGAATATTTTCCCCAAAATTATTTTGATGATCGGACACTGGTAAAAAAAATGTTCTAACGTGTCGTCGCTTCTACAGTGTAAGCATTGAGGACTATTGATCACATTTCGTATATATATATAAATATCGTCTGGTTGGGATATATCTATGAAGGATTCTATATTGAAGAGATTGTAGTTTGGTGGATTTTGTGCATGGATATGGAATTATAAAGATCTGTTTCCACTTCATATCAATATAGCCAAGTTCTTCCCATCTCGTAACCGCCTTGAGTGTCCTGGAATTTATTCCATCTTTATAAAAATGCTTGCTTCGCACATCAGTGAGACCATACTTCTGATTTTGAACATGTATGTAAGGTACATCATATCTATCGTTTTCGGACAGTTTTATGTACGTTATGTTTCCCAGCTTGTGTTTCCATAACTGTGGTATGCCCCTTAATATTGCCTCATATGTCAGGAAGTCAATCCTTACTCCTGGATATCTGACTTTAATTTCGTTTAAACTCATAAATGTCCCGTTACTTCTAGTTATATCGTCTACGATTTTTATTCCCTTCTATTTATGAATACGGTTTTGCCATCTATGCGTATACTACGATTGTACCATATCATTTCCTTTTGTATATTACCTATTTGATCTAACGGCTTAGAATTGTAATCTTGATATTGTTTTAACACATTTATGTAATATGCTGGTATGCTCAGTTGCTTTATTTCATCCCTACACAAACAAGTTTTAATGAGATCGCATAGCTCAAAGTTTCCTATCCTCGCCTGTATCATTTGGCGCCATATTGATACTTGGTTCGTATACATGCGTCTTATCCATGCCATTTTTAATGATCGAATGAAGGCCTCCACGTCTACTAATTTGAGTCCTCCGTGATCAACATCTTGGGCTAGTACTTTTCTTGCAACCTTAGGAGGTCGACCACGCCATACGAATTTCATAATTTTACTTTGTATCCTGAGGCCTATTTCACAAAGAAGTTAGTAATTACACATGTTTGCGATTACAAACGCAAGAAAATATTGCAAACCTCACAAAAAGCTATTTCACAAACATTCGCCACCTCTGAATTACCGATTGTAAAGAAAATTGTAAACACAAATGTTAGTACAGCAGAAAGCTTGAAATAAAAAACGTCTGTATTAAAACTTGATGCTAATGACAAATAATTTGATTGTTAAATTAATTTAACAAGTATTTACATTGTGGTTTATTTTTTTATTCAATATAAAATTAGTTATAGGGAGAATAATCTTTTAATTAACATTTCATCGGAATGCAAACTCTGATCGTAAAAATACATCTTGGTAAGCAGTTAGAGTAAACAGAATTTGACCATTCACAAGGTGGCGGAGCATAACAACAGAACTACTCTTAAAAGAAAGATCGTTGAATTTCTCGACATTTTTTCTCCTAACCTAGCCGATTTCTTACTTCGTAAAGGGTGAAGGTTCACTGTACATTGCGCAAGACATCGTTGACCGCTGCAATTCTATCGCCATGCGGTTTCTCCGCGCGGAGGCGCCCCTCACAGCGCAATCGGTAAGGTGCATGCACTGTGACTGGACTTCAAAGCTGGAGATCCCTGTTCGAATCTCTCGGAAAAATAAATTGTTTTGGGCAGCTATACCTATGCATAACTAAACCATTACCCTAACAACCTCGGCAACGTAACAACCTCACCAAGAAAATAACCTGAACAGTCAAATAATGTCAACTGTCAATGCAGTTTCTGAAATTCAGAACCACTGCCCACTGGAATTACAAGTTTGTAATTGCAAACATTTCCTCACTTCCGTGAACCTTTGAGAAATAGAACGTGTGCAATTGCAAACATTTTTACAAACAATATCTTTGTAAAGTAGTTTGTAAATAGTAAATTGAGATTTACTGCCCTGGGGTTTTGTGAAATCCAAACTACAAACATGTGTACAAATTATTTGTAATTACAAAGACATTATTTGTAATTACAAACTTTTTTGCTTTGTGAAATAGGCTACAGATCACTGCTTTCTTCGTTATCTCAACGCATGTACACATGTACACAAGCTGGGAGGCAAGTACAGCTTTCGTGACTGTGGTTCTACCCTTGATGGTGATGGATCTCTGGCTCCATATCTTGATAGTATTATTAATCTTTCTGATAATTGGCTCAACGTTATCTGATACGCAACTGTCAATTGCACTAAACCAAACCCCCAGTACCTTTATTTTATTCACAGCTTGTATCCCTCCAATCGGTTCATTATTGCCTTTCCTATTCCCTAACCACATCACGTGGCTCTTGTATAAATTTAGGGATAGTCCGGAGGCCTTACTAAAATCATCCATTACCCGTAGAACTTCCGCTCCAGACAGATTATCCTGTATGAACAATGTTATGTCATCAGCATATAAACTTAACTTAACCTCTGTTTCGCCTACTTTTATACCGCGGATATTCTGTTTACTTCGCACATTTATTGCCAAAATTTCAACTGCAAGGTCAAATAAAATACCACTTAGTGAAGATCCTTGAAAGATACCACGGTTACATCTAAACCAGCGCGAAGAATAGCCATTGTTCAAAATAGCTAACGAGGCTTCGTTATAAAGGAGCTTTACCCAAGCAATTCAACTTTCTCCAAAGTTATATGCTATGAGAGCTGCGAATATAAACTCATGTTCTATCGAATCAAAGGCAGCACGATAATCACAAGCAATCATTACTCCTTCAATCCTATCCATTTCACAATATTCAATTACATCTGATATTACACGTAAAATTTCCCCAATGAAACGACCTTTCATAAATCCAGTTTGCTCTGGGGATATTAATTTGTTTGCGACGAGTCCTATCCTATTAGCGATCACCTTTGCAACTATTTTATAGATAATATCAAGTAGACAAATTGGCCTTTTGTTTTTCATTTCAGATTTATCTCCTTTTTTGGGAATCAGTGTCACTACTCCTCGTCGTTGAGATATGAAGAAGCCATGAGTATACGCGTGATTTATGTACGCGGTTATTATATTTCCTATATCGTCCCAAAAGTATACGAAAACATTATGCAGTAAACCCACTTATACCCGGTGCCTTATTTCTGTTCATCCTTATCAGAGCTGCTCTACATTCTTCGCTACCAATTGGGCCCTCGCATTGTTCACATTCCTCCCCTGATAGTTTAGGCATTTCTTCGCCGGAAAGAAAGTACTTCATCACCGGCCTGTCTATACCTTTCGACGTAAATACCTGTTCGTAGTATTTTGCACAATATTCTAGAATTTCGTTACTGTCTTTTATGACTTGGCCATTTTCTTTAATTTCAGTAATTGTTTTTTGAGCGGACAACTGTTTGCCTCTGTTCAGAAAGTAGGCTGTGACCTTTTCTCCCTCTTCGACCCACTTAGCCCCTGATGCTATAATAGCCCTTTTCGCTCGTTTAGTCTTAATCTCGTCGAGTTTTTGTCTGCTAATCCCGTACCTTGCTTTTTGGCTATCGCCTAGACTTCTAAGGTCCCTCTCGCACTCTGTCACCTGTTGGAGCAACTGACATTCTTCTTTCTTCATTTCATAAGCTATTGTTTTGCTGCGCCTAATACTTATTACTCTTATACTGCTTAGTAGCATTTCTATTTGCACGCCGTAGTCTATATCTCCGTTATATATGTCTACCCTATTTTTTGCCTGATATATTTCATTCTTTGTCAGTTCGACAAATTCAGCGTCAGTCAATAGCTCGTTATTAAATCTATATATTCCTGGGCCTCGTTGCCGTCGTGCAGACACTGCAGTTATCACAATGACACTGTGGTCACTGTTGTGTTAGGCTGTGCGCCCGATGGGCCGGGCAGTCCTGGCCGGCATGAAGGCCCGCCGTACACCCCTCTGACCCCGGCGGTGACCTATCACTGCCGCGGGCCGTGACCGCGCCCACCGAGGCGACCTGTGTCTACACTGAGAGAGGGTAAATACAGTCACCACCGATCGTCCAGTGTGTGCAGAGGTGCCGGCAGCAGCAACAGACGCAATATGGCGCGGTCGGTATTCTGATACCGGGATCACAGCGGCGAGCAGCACCCGGCATGGCGGAAGAGAAGACGGCGAGCGTGGCACTCCTTACACAGCTCCTGGCGCAGCGGATGAAGCTGATGCAGGAGGCTCAGCGGCAAGGCCAGCTACGAGAGGAGCGCCTGATAGCGCTGCTGGAGCGCGTGGCGGCCGGGCTACCTGCCGTGGCCGGCGCCGACGCGGCCGCCCCCGCCGCCGGCTCGCGTCCCGTCTACGGAGGAACTCACGCTCGCTACGCTCCGAAACTGCCAGGACCGTACCAGCACCAGCGAGGCCACAGCCGACCTAGGGATCGGCTACCCGAGGAGAGGTTCCCCCGCTGCGGTGGTGACGCACACTGGGGGGCGCCAAACTGCAGCGCCACCAGCCAGGCCTACCACTCCTGCGGCGAGATGGGACGCGCCGAGTCCGTCTGCCGCAGTCGCAGTGTGAACCACCCCCGCCGCGCGGCGGCTGGGGTGGATCACTCCTGCCGACGGATCGACGGGAACCTGCAGCTGCCTCCCATCGCTGAGAAGACGCAAGAAGCGTCAACACCGACTGCCAAGCAGCCTGCCGTAGTCGCAGCGAAAACAAAGACCGTCTGGAGTAGCAGAATACCCCGCAGCATCAAGAGGTCGTCGCCACCGAGTAACGCTGCTCAGAAGAGGACGTTAGGCCCAGGGCCACACCCACTGAAGCCAGCGTGGGACGACAAGGGCAGACGGTCTCCAGCACCTGTCGACTGACCGACTCCAGACGAGAAAGAGGCGGAGAAGGACTCTACACATCAGGCGGGAAGCCTGATCGCCCGTCTCAACACCAGCGCCCCACCAGAGGCGGCTGAAGGCGCTCCGGTCCCGGACACGGCGCTGAAGAGCTGTCCGAGTCGACCGCAGGAGCCGATGGCTAGAGAGGCCACACCCACCAGTGTTCGAAGCTGTCTCTGCGGACTACTTCTCCTGGGCGGGTCGCGCGTACCTCGTATACGCCGATCATCTCTCCGGCTGGCCGTCCGTGTACCACCACCCCGGAGGAACGTCCTCACGGGACCTGGTCTCGGGACTCCGGAGCCTGTTCGCGGCCACAGGCGTCCCCAGCACGCTCCGGACAGATGGCGGGCCTCTGTTCACAGCCCGACACACACGTCACTTCCTACGGAGATGGGGAGTGACGCACCAGCTCTCCACCCCGCAGGCCGGCGTTCACGCGGCAGTTGCGGTGAAGGCCATTAAGAGGCTGGTGCAGAAGCCGACGACAAGAGACTTCGATACCGAAGGGTTCGAAGGTCTCCGAGAGCTGCGGAACACCCCGCGGGCGGGCGGCCGCTCGCCCGCCCAGGTGCTCTACGGCCGCCCGCTGCGCTCGGCCGTGCCAGCGCACCACCGAGCGTTCGCCGACTTCTGGCAGCGCGCGGCAGAGGAGTGCGACAAGAGGGCAGCAGTCCTCAAATCGCAGACCATGGAGCGTTACGACGCGAGCGACCGTGATCGCGGCGCGATGTCGCGTCTGTTTCGATATGTATCCGTTTTGTTTTAGTGACCGGCACTTAACCCGCACGGCGCTGGGGTCTCCAGCCGAACGCGCGGCGCTGGGGGGGGGGGGGGGTAAATTGTACCCCCTCGTATCTTCCGAACCAATAACCGCAGCGAGACGCGCAATGCGGCGATCGCAAGCTCTCAACGAGAAGAATCGAATGCATACTCGAGATTCTTAAAATAAGGTCACATGTCAGGTCACGGTCAGGTCAAATGTAAAATGTAAGTATTTTAGTTTTTGGGGCTATACTTTTCATCCAAAGCTTTATATTGCAACTATTATCTCGCAAAGTGCTCCAGAGTGTATAATGCATTTCCCGCATTAGTAAAAGTGAAATTGTAAGCAAAGGTCAAGGTCAGGTCACACAAGGTCACAGGTCTGCGAAAGCCATGCGACACATGTTGTATGGGTTATTTTACACGTATAATTCGATAGAAGCAGCCATTTTCACAACCTGACACCATACAATCGTCCTCGGGTCAAGGTCAGGTCACAATAAGGTCACAATTTGAAATTGATTAATCTAAATAAACATTGCATGTTTCTAGACTAGTTTTGTCTTCGAAATACAGTGGCGGCATTTATTTGTCTGTATCTGGTCAGTAAAAGCCAAAAAACGCAATTTTACAAAATGACGTCATGAGTTACTTGTTCTTAGAGAGCCATAAGTCAGTCAAAAATAAAGAAATTGCTTTGAAATTTGGTTCGAACATCGTTCATACTCGGTTCTCTAATATATCTTCCGTTTTTTTTTTAAATCTTCAAAAAACTTTTGTGGAAATTCTTCCCAAAAAATCAGTTTTTTGCATTTTTTTGGGTCAAAAACCCAAAATTTTGAAAATCTGAGATAGCCATATCAAAGACAATGTTATTTCCCTTCTTTTGACGCCTTTTATTTGCAATTTGCAGTAACAAGCTATTTTCTACGATTTTCCAAACATTTAACGTTTTTTCACCAAAAATGACATGGCATGACGTCACTAAAACGTCATTATCTGCCACAAATTTTCACGAATTAAAAAAAAAAACGGCAAAAGACGTAGAATTGATGCACCATAAGCTACCGTAAGTTTCACTTTGATATCTGTCATAGTTGTCAAGTTATGGAGAAAATCCGGGAGGGGGGGGGGTAAAATTTACCCCCCCAGCGCCGCGCGGGATAATTCTGTTAAGACGTGAGGTCGAGCCGTCTCTCCCACGTCTTGGAGGGAGGTGTTGTGTTATGCTGTGCGCCCGATGGGCGGGCCGGGCAGTCCTGGCCGGCATGCAGGCCCGACGTACACCCCTCTGACCCCGGCGGTGACCTATCACTGCCACGGGCCGTGACCGCGCCCACCGAGGCGACCTGTGTCTACACTGAGAGAGGGTAAATACAGTCACCACCGATCGTCCAGTGTGTGCAGAGGTGCCGGCAGCAGCAACAGACGCAACAGGTCACTCTTTATGCCGGCCTCAATACACGATTGGACATCGCAATTACAACATATAGTTTCACTGGTAAATGCGTAGTCTATTCTTGACTGTTGTAATAGCACTATTCTTCTCCAAGTGTATTCTCTCTTATCTGGGTTTTGAAGTCTCCATATATCTTTTAGACAAAACTGATCAATAAGTTCAAGAATGCACTTACTTGCAGCGGTAGGTTTATATTTCCCTATTTCTACATCGTATGGCCCTAGGTGCACGTTGAAATCCCCACAAATAATAGTATTTACACTGGCAAAATCTACAAGGTTATTTCGCAACTTTTCAAAAAAACTTATTTTTTGTTCCTGAACATCAACAGCAGGAGCATATATCCCTATTATTGCAAACATGTCTTCTTCCATGCTGAACTGAATGCCAATCACTCGCCCTTCTTCATCGCTCAAATGCCCTTTAACTGACCCTGTGAATTGCCTTGGAAAAAGTATTGCAACACCTGCTTGGAAAGCAGATCCATGACTGCAGAACACTGCTGACCCCCATTCATTCCTCCACTGCTGTTCTACATCAGCAGAGGAGTGCGTTTCTTGGACACAGACTACATGATTCAAACACTGTTCACTTGTACACGACCAGTACTCACATTTGTCCCAAGGGAAAGCAGAACGTTATTTGGTAACGCTCCGCCAGTCGCACCCCGCCGCCGCCACGGCAGCCCCACCAGCGGCCACTCCAGCAGGCGCCGCAGCTGCAGCCAGCGGCGCGGCCGCCGCCTTGGCGGCCCCGCCAGCGGCAACCCCAACAGGCGCCGCAACTGCAGCCAGCGGCGCGGCCGCCGCCTCCACAGGCTCTCCGGCAGGCGCCCCGACAGGGACGGCAGAAGACTCAGCAACAGGCGCCCCAGCATGGGCGGCATCGAGCCCCGCAGCAGGAGCCTCGGGACTGGCAGTCCCGCCGGCGACCACCACGGTTGGCGGCACGGCACCACCGCCGGCGCCGCTCAGCCGCTCACCCGTCGGGGCCCGAACGGGCGGCAGCTGCCGGGCAGGCGAGCGGCCGCTGCCCGTCCCTCCACGAACCTGGACCGAGCTGTCAGTCATCCTGGGCCCGTCTCCGCCGGGACGCCGCCGATCTCGGGATGTCTTCACCCCAGAGAGAGACGCTGTTCTTTTTATACCTTGTAGCTGCTGAATAGAGTACACTCTCATCGGCGGGGACTCACTCGTACGTTTTAATCCTGGGATTCCGTTGCTGGTGAAAGCTGTCCATATGTGACCATTTTTCTTCATAAGCAGAAGTTCAGCAAATATTTCTCGCTTCGACTTGGTGAGAGACTCGCTTATGAACACTCTCTGACTGAAGTCCAAATGTCTCTGTCCTAACTTTACGCGACCTTCGTAGATCGAGTCGCGTAGGTTTTTGTTTATAAAGACATATGACAGAGTTGTCGTTCCGCAGACGATGAATTGCTGAGAAGTCATTTTTGGTGAGCTCTTTGTTCTCGAAACAATCATTCAGGAGCTGCACCGTCATGGCTTCTATGTCTTCGCCGACTCTACGCCTGCCGAATCGACCGCTGTGAATTATCAGGTTTTTTGACCGACTGTTTCGTTCGAGGTCCTCGATTTGGTTTTCCATTTCCTGGGCGTGCTGCAAGCATGACTCGAGCTTCGATTGTAGCTCATCGACATGCTGATCCCTTGCAAACAGGTCAGACTCAAGTTTCTCGATTTTTCACTCGTAGATAGACATCCTTGCCTCTATCTTATCCCACATATTTTGGTTTGCCTCCTCAATTGATGATACAATTATTTCTTTCATTTCTTGAAGCATGCCAGCATGGTCGGTACTCACTTTTTGCATCTCTTTCG
>JAXIVJ010016173.1:0-29649 GCA_036785665.1 Chirona hameri
CTAACAGGTGAGTTGAACAGGTTAGTTTCAATTGTTGTATAAATAGTATAGAAGAGAGGAGTTTTTCCTTGGCATTCCGGATGAATGTCTTTTGATAGTCAATTTGTTGTTCTTGAAAGATAAGGTATATCCTTGAGTTTCAGATCAATATGGGTGACATCCCTTACCCAGATATCTGTTCATATCATACATTTCTGTGCAATGTTTTGTGTGCATTTTTGTCTTTTTGTATCTATAATTCCTCCTATATCGTATTTCAAGCAGGAATATGTACATGTTCATTTATGCTGAAGTGACAACATTTGGTCCAGCAGATAACCAACCACTACTTGTTGTTGACTTATGACTGACTTACGGGGACTCACGCCAAATCTAGACTTTTACTCTGGGGATATAGTCACTGACATTCAGGGAATTCATCAAAACTGTAAGTATAACTCACTATCAGAAGGCTTTCACTTGCAAGACAGATTCTATATAATACACTTAAATGCTAGGTCATTGAAAAACAAAATGGACAATTTCCTAACCTTCCAAGGCACCTCTGGTGTTGAGTGGTCTGTAATATGTGTGTCAGAAATATGGTTAAAAGCAGAGATGCTTCAGTATTTCAACATAGATGGTTATAATATTTTTGGCTCTTGATATGTAAGTGAAGAAGGAGGAACAGTGCGTACTATGTATGTGAATAATAAAGTAAATGCTAAACTGAGAAATGACTTAGCAGCTATAAACAATGATACACATAATTTGTTGAAATAGAGCTTAAGGAGAAAAATGTTGCCAATAATTTAATACTTGTAGTAATTTATAGATCTCCAAACTCTTAACAAACATTATTTGTTGATGATATGGAACAAGTTCTAACTGCACTTGAAGAAGAAAATAAACTTGTTGCACTTGCAGGTGATTTTAATTTAAATATATTGAAAGAATCAGAAGATAGGCATGTGATTTGCTTTTGCAATCTTTTGTCTTCTTATGGTTATGTGTCTATGATTTCAAAGCCAACTAGAGTTGTTAAGAACATTTGATTGCGGCATTTTTTAGAAATGTTTAAGTGTTTTTACGTTGATGGCCTATAACTCAAAACGTTTTCGGCCAATTTGTATTTGTCTTACTTCAGACGACGCGCCGTTTATTGTTTAGCAGGTAAACCCAAAATGATGCATATTTACCGGTAAAATCGGGAGATATTCACACCCAAAAAGGAGGGGTAGGCGTATTTCGCCCCCCCCCCCTCTCCAGTGAGCGTGTTAAAGGAAATTGTTCACCTGCAACATTAGTTTTAAACTGAGATAGCAATTTTGTAGCCCGTGTTGGGAAACCCCTATCTGCAAGTTTTCTTGACTGAAAAGACTTTCCAGCCGAATATATTTGATTTTTTTTTGGCGAAGGAATGCGGTGCTGGCGAAAGAATGTTGTACTGGTTCTAGCTCGGGCAGAGGCTATACCATCAGCCAATCAGCTTGCAGCTGGTACTAGCAAGCGAACCGCCAGCCACCGGTTTTGCACATCTCCAATGCAAGTCTATCCTTACGCGACTACTTTCGAATCTGATTGGCTGAACCATTGTTTACATTCGCGTGACGTCAGGACTCTGACTCATGAGAGTATGCATATAGTTTTGATAAACAATAAAATGTACGGCCTTCTGTCCTGAATCGGCGCGATATAAGGCCATTTTTGACAATATAAAAATAAATTGTATTAAAAAATATCATCAAATCGTGTTTGGTAAAACATTTCCAAGGTGAACTATTTCCTTTAATGGAAGATCACAAGCACGTTATTCAAGACAGAAGGCACGATATGAGTAGCAAGAAAACAAAAGCAGAAGCGTGTGGCAGCTGACCTCATCATTCAACACGGACGCAAGTGTGACCAAGATAACGACGATGCAGCTCAAACACCGCACGCTCACGATTTCGCATCCTCGCTTCGTTTTCTTCGTCCTGCTCTTCTCCTGCAACAGCAACTGTCGCGATTTCCTCAAAATACTCCATGACACTGGCCAGTCAAGACCGCTTCTCAGAGCGTCACACGCCGACTGAGGCGGGAAATGACACCGGCCACGACAGCTCATGAGGAAGCGTGGGTAAGCCGATACCTCAGAAACTACCCCTCCCTCTTCCACCGAATAAATGTGGATGCTCCACAGCCCCGCTGTTCATAAGGCGAAAATTTCCCTGACACCGATGGAATTTTCGACCTTATGAGCGAGGTACTACCGAGTCAGCTGGGCTGTCTGACCTTTAAACCGTCGTAAATCGGGCATTTAAATGCTACGCGCTGACTTACGTACTCAATAACTCCGATCAGCTCCTCTTTCTTTTGGATCCCTCCGACTTCCTTCCGCGCCAACTTGCGCACCCATGAAGCGCGGGCGTAAGGGTAGCGCGCAAGAAAGTTACGCACCTCTGGATCCCCCAGCTGCGTTTCAAACCTTTAAAACCGTGATATTTAAGTTGTTTTGAGTCCAGACTAGTGCCTGGATCTCAAAGTTGGATCTGGGATCCCATGGTGGATCCCTCGGCATAAAATGCATGAAGATCTTGGATCCCAGTGGATCCCTGCGTAAAATGCATGAAGATCTGGGATCCTCTTGGATCCTCGGCGTAAAATGTTTCAGGATCTGGGATATTTGTGGATCCCTCGACGTAAAATATATGTAGATCTGGGCTCTTTCTAGATCCCACGCCTTAAAATATATCAGGATCTGGGATCTTTGTGCATCCCTCGGTTTATTGTGTACCTGGATCTGGTGTCCCATGTGGATCCCGGGACACAGAACACAGATATCCGGATCTGAGCTGGATCCCGGGACCCAGGCACATGTCTGCTGATAACGTTCAAAGAGTGGTTACGGGTATTTAATCATGTCAGGTTACACCACTCTCTGCTATTTTGGAAAGAATACAAGGTAAATATTTAGGAGTGATCTTTGATCAGTAGAGATCGGTAACATAAACTACCTCGATTTACAAGTCATAGAAGTAAAATTTACAAACTTGCATTATGTTGTTAATAAGTTAAAATATCGATGTAATCCAAGTTTATCCGATGTTATCGCCAAACTTGCGTTGGGTGATGTCTCTATAACTGGCTACTATAACAATTTGCACCCGAATTTCTTCATTTATGCAGAGTTGATGTAACATTCATGCGTGAGAAGGTAAAACAGCTACATGTTGAAGGCTTTAGCAGTTTATGGGACATTGCGAATATTCATTAAGGAGATAACATTCGCCCTCCAGTCAAGGTTTAAATGACCCCCACCAAGGCGATTGTTAATGTTTTAGAAAATAAATTAAATATAGGCGCAATGAAACTGTTGAAATCATACCTGAATCCTGACGACAGCCTCTCGTTCAGGAGCTTATTGTGCAGGCCGGGTAGATCGACGACGCTATCCTGTTCCTGGAACTCTTGCTGGCTTTGGAGAAGCTGCATCTCATGCGACCGCCGCGCAGATGTGGTTGCAAGCTTAGTCGGCCTGGGAGCATCAGTTGGGCAGGTATCGGCGTCCGAAGAATTGCAAAAAATCGATGGCGCTGCGTTTGGCCTCAGACGAAAACGTTTCCTTTCCCCGTTGGGGCGAGGTGAGACGTTCGACAGAATGTCATCTGGCTGAAAGTGCTTTTCGCAAATGCCGGTGTGATCAGCGTTGAAATTGTTTCTTCTAATTGCTTTTATCCAGAGGTCTCTAAGCTGCTTGTTCTTTGGAAACCTAAATACATGTTTTTTGTGGTCCGGAGTTTCACCTTTCTCAGCTTGTTTGTAGTCACTGTTTTTAGGCTTATAACCGGACCGGCATTTGGGAGCAGCGCACTTCACTGCCATTTCTTAAATCGTTACTTATTTACGACTGCATTATGCAACAAATTATAAAAAGAGATCACAAGCAAGAGTTTACATCAAGAACGTCATGTGACACTGTGTAAATCCAAACTTCACAAAATTGCCCGATGCACTGAAGTAAATTGTAAAATAAATTATTATCACGTGCATAGATAACATGATCTACTTGCCAGCCGTTCTGTCGAAAGAAGTGGCCTCTTATTGCAAATGACAAATTTCGAGTGTCCAATCCAGGTAGCTCGTGTTATCTATGGTAGAGCATTTAGCATAACATGGATTTATGGTTTATGTGCCCGAAATGGCGGACAAATGCTTCGGGTCGTCAATGGCCTGTTACATACCATCCGTCACTAACTGCCGGCCGAGATCCGATCCTAACCATCATTGCCGACCTGGTACTGTCCCCATAGCCGTTACTGCTCCCGGTTTATGGAGGCAGCACAAGCAAAAATATTTCGGTAGTTCCTGCAGTTTGGAAATTCTGCCACCTGAATAGTGAATGGGAGAAAGGAATTTAGGCAGTCATTATAATGTCCGGTCGGCGCTGAGGTGGCTTGAAGCGGCGACTCTTTGGAAATATCACGCGTTCGCACTGCTGCAGTTTTTGTATCGTGTTAAAGACAACGACGATATCCTCCACTATCCTGACAAACCAAGAGACATGGATCAGAGTCATGTGGCGGGAGAATGATCCCTGACCAACCAAGAGGCATGGTTCAGGGGCATGCGGCGGGACAATGATCCCTGACCAACCAAGAGGAATGGTTCAGGGGCATGCGGCGGGACAATGATCCCTGACCAACCAAGAGGAATGGTTCAGGGGCATGCGGCGGGACAATGATCCCTGACCAACCAAGAGGCATGGTTCAGGGGCATGCGGCGGGACAATGATCCCTGACCAACCAAGAGGAATGGTTCAGGGGCATGCGGCGGGACAATGATCCCTGACCAACCAAGAGGCATGGTTCAGGGGCATGCGGCGGGACAATGATCCCTGACCAACCAAGACGAATGGTTCAGGGGCATGCGGCGGGACAATGATCCCTGACCAACCAAGAGGAATGGTTCAGGGGCATGCGGCGGGACAATGATCCCTGACCAACCAAGAGGAATGGTTCAGGGGCATGCGGCGGGACAATGATCCCTGACCAACCAAGACGAATGGTTCAGGGGCATGCGGCGGGACAATGATCCCTGACCAACCAAGAGGAATGGTTCAGGGGCATGCGGCGGGACAATGATCCCTGACCAACCAAGAGGCATGGTTCAGGGGCATGCGGCGGGACAATGATCCCTGACCAACCAAGACGAATGGTTCAGGGGCATGCGGCGGGACAATGATCCCTGACCAACCAAGAGGAATGGTTCAGGGGCATGCGGCGGGACAATGATCCCTGACCAACCAAGAGGCATGGTTCAGGGGCATGCGGCGGGACAATGATCCCTGACCAACCAAGAGGAATGGTTCAGGGGCATGCGGCGGGACAATGATCCCTGACCAACCAAGAGGAATGGTTCAGGGGCATGCGGCGGGACAATGATCCCTGACCAACCAAGAGGAATGGTTCAGGGGCATGCGGCGGGACAATGATCCCTGACCAACCAAGAGGCATGGTTCAGGGGCATGCGGCGGGACAATGATCCCTGACCAACCAAGAGGAATGGTTCAGGGGCATGCGGCGGGACAATGATCCCTGACCAACCAAGAGGAATGGTTCAGGGGCATGCGGCGGGACAATGATCCCTGACCAACCAAGAGGAATGGTTCAGGGGCATGCGGCGGGACAATGATCCCTGACCAACCAAGAGGAATGGTTCAGGGGCATGCGGCGGGACAATGATCCCTGACCAACCAAGACGAATGGTTCAGGGGCATGCGGCGGGGCAATAATCCCTGACCAACCAAGAGAGGGGGATCAGGGGCATGCGGCGGGACAATGATCCCTGACAAACCAAGAGGCAGGGATCAGACACATGCGGCGGGACAATGATCTGAAGTTTGTTGACGGTCGGAACCGAGGCTGGCGTGCAAGTAACAAACATCTGTCTGCCACTTTAGCAGATGCTTACTGTTAAGGCCAGCTGAACACGGCTATCGCCACAGACATTAATTTATTTTTGCTTTGTTGTGTTTTGGTATGTGATTACCCGAATGCATGCCAGTGTCGCTTCGTCATATCTAGCATGTGACAAAAATAATGCAATAGTGTGGATATGTTCAAATGTTTGGCACAAGAAGGTACAAGGTTGTTAGCCGTTTTCAGTAATAGGAAGGAGCTTATTCTGGGATTTCGATGGAAAATTAGCTAGCCTAATAGTGCTCACCATGCTCCGAGGACTGATTGACTGTCTGACATCCACGACATCAAGCGCTGACTTTTACTGACTTTCCACCTGACTTTGGTATAAAGGGGTTAACTATTACGTATCAGTGCACTTACGTGTACTGCGATGGAATATACGTGCACATGCACGCCATACATTTCCATACACACTTCCATACGCACATATAGTCACAAATGCTCGAGTACGAAGGTACCGACACACCAATAGGGGTGTACTCACTCATACGTTCATACTATACGTATGCCTACTACATTACTACACGCACACGCACATGCAAACGCACACGCACACGCACACGCACACGCACACGCACACGCACACGCACACACACACGCACACGCACACGCACACGCACACGCACACGCACACGCACACGCACACGCACACGCACACGCACACGCACACGCACACGCACACGCACACATGGACATAAATACACAGACATGCACATGCCGTATGCATACATACACACAATTCTCATATGCTTTATTATATCTCTGTGTCAAGATGCAGTCTTAGTTTATGGCCACTCAAGAAATATCAAACTTTTGTTTGCCGAAACAAAATGAAGAGCAATAAGCTGAAACAGGGGCCCGGGAACAGGGGGGGCAGAGGGGGCGCTTGCCCCCCCAACATCTGGACCGGGGGGGGGCCGCGCCCCCCCCCCAACTTTGGTGAGCAGAAGTTTCCCTAAAAATTAGCTCTGTCAATTTTCTTCACAAGAAGTTATATAAAATATGAAAGCCTCTTATATAAAATTATTATTGAGTATTATATATTAATTTTAAAAAAAGTTATAGAAAATATGAAAGTCACTTTAATTTTTTCCCGTTTTCTTTTATAGCATGTCATAAGTATTATTATTATATAGCTTTGCCTTTATAGCAGTATCGTATACCTTTCTTTTCCTTCCTTTTCCTTTTTCC
The DNA here is from genome assembly GCA_036785665.1 of Chirona hameri. Classification (NCBI taxonomy): domain Eukaryota; kingdom Metazoa; phylum Arthropoda; class Thecostraca; order Balanomorpha; family Balanidae; genus Chirona; species Chirona hameri. Next base: position 7,134 of record JAXIVJ010016173.1, read on the forward strand.
ATTTTGTCCTATGAGATATAATGGAAAACTTTGGTAGCAGTACATTTGGTAGCAGTTGTCTGCTTGGCGCATCGTCGTTAAAATAACGCACTGACGGCGATAAACATCTGCTGCATTTTGTGTATAAGTTTATCCCACGTCAACGTTACGGATGTGGTCAAACTGGCGTGCGGCCCTCTGCTGTCCACTCTGTCTGCCAACGGGGCGGCAATTGCAAGCAAGAGTTATCGTAAATGTCATAGATTACCGTGATGCGGTGATGAAGCGCCACACTCGCGGGCTTCTTCAAGAAAAACAAACGTCAGGCGTCAGGTACGAGTATTGTATCAGACGACAGGCGGGTTTACAAATGCATACGGTTCATAGTAGGAAGCGGGGATGGGGAGGGGGGGGTGGCATGACCCCACTTTTACATAATTCTTGCTTTCTATGGTAACCCGCGCCGTGTTGGGGGTGGGGCGTTTAGACGCCCCCCCCCCTAAGGTTTTTCGAGGATAGCGAAAAAACGGCGGCGCGCGGTTTTTGCCGTTTAAAAAACGGCGTACGGCGCACAGCGCCTCCGTTTCAGCCACCTTTTTTGCCACACCTGCTCGGGCATCAATTACCCACATTGTGTGCAATTCTTGACCACAGGTCATCTCAGGTCATGTCACGCGACCACACCTCCAAATAAGTTTGCGGTCGTACCACAGCCACAGTTTTTGGCCGATCGGTTTAAAACTTACAGGATTTCATCAGGTCATACATAGATACCTACAATTGGAATATCTAAGATGGTATATATCGGTGACCTAAGGTCGCCGGTCGGGTTAATTTCGTGACCTCCCATTATAAGTCAATGGTAAATATTAAAATGTTTCGTTTTCCGAGGATACACAAGATTCCTTCTGGATCAGTCCAATTCCTTCTGGATCATGTTATCATAGGCTATTATTGATGATCCAGGTTAAATTTGTGTTGAGTGACCCCTACAGGATCAGCCGAAGTCAGCAGAGGTCACCAACACTTTTTGTGTCAATAACTCTCGATATAATGAATATAAAGAAGTGAAATCGGCATAAATGTGTTTGTCTTGTCGAGACACGTCTCCCAATATGCAACATGACTTACTTGGGTCGCCACTTGACCTTGACCTGAGATCAAAGTTCTAAGTTGATATAAACTGGGCCAAATGAATGTGATTCGAAGCGCTTTGACGAGACGAACATGATGTCATCAAAATCATTGCCCGTATCTTTATTAGGTAAACAGTTATTTTCTGAACGTTTTGCCAAAAAATAGCCCCTTTGACATTTGATGACCTCTGGAGCTCAAACTGTTAACCTGAGATAAAATTGGATGACACGTTATGATTGAATATTTCAAGAGCTTTCGATTGTTTATTTTCGTTTGTTCCTAGCTATCATAAGTCCCGAGATATTTGGGGGTTCCTGGAGCGATGTCCTAAAACTGGAAAATCTGACCTTTGATGACCTCTGGTGACCTCAATACTGACCTGAACAAGAAAATGAAGAAATAGTTTGAAAGTTATTTTTGATGAGATTTCTAACCGTGTTTTCGGTTTTCCAATGAGGAAAATTTGACAACGAAAAGGTGCACCAAGATTAGAAGTGAGAAGATGCCAAAACAAAATATTTGGTTTCGCCCCCCAACTTTAAAATCGTTCCCGGGCCCCTGAGCTGAAAGTTATTTCAGACAGCAATAATTGGTGTTTTGCAACGCTAAACGGCAACCGTCACGTGAAACGTCAAATGTTTAACGTCACAGTTTGGTACAACATGGCATGAACTGATTGATCAGTGCCTATCTCGCAACTTTAACGATAAGTTTCCTCGTTGTAGAACTGCCCTTGGAATTCATAGTCGTTTGTATTTGATAGCGTAAAAATACTTGCTAAAGCCGGTTCATTGTATAAGAAGCAAGCCACCGTTTGTATGATTTATGTGTGTTGTTAGTAGACGCCAGTCACATGTCTAAGTACATGCCGACAACATAGGTATTATCGGGTTTGACATCAAATGACACTACATATATGTGCAATAACTGTACTAATAAGATGGCCCTACACGTCACGGCCCTACACGTCGCACAACACCTCTGCGTGCAGGAGGACTGCATTCCGGTGATTGTATACTTGACATTCGTTTTTTGTTTGCAAATCGGCGGGGCTCAGCTGACTCCTGTCTACATGTTGTTCTACATTGATTGATGCTTCGATGCAAATCGAAGAGGGCCGCACGTAACACACAAATCCAGCCAGGTCTGAAGTTTGCAGCTTCGTCTGGAACTGTCCGAATACCCATGGCTGCACCGGTCTTCGGGTTAAATGCATCCGCTAAACCCGTATCAATTAGTATCCGGACTATCAGATTGGTGCATTTCACTCATACATATTGGTCTGCGTCGGGTGTGCCGTGGATTATGTCAGACTGTTGCCTGTTGGCCTGGTGTTCGGGAAAACACCAGACTGTTGGTCATATGTACCGTGCCCTGCACCAGAGTCCAGACTGTTGGCCTGGTGTTCGGGACAACACCAGACTGTTGGCCAGGTGTCCGGTGGCAACACCAGACTGTTGGCCAGGTGTTCGGGGACAACATCAGGCTGTTGGCCAGGTGTCCGGGGACAACACCAGACTGTCGGTCATGTGTTCGGGGACAACATCAGGCTGTTGGCCAGGTGTCCGGGGACAACACCAGACTGTCGGCCATGTGTTCGGGGACAACATCAGGCTGTTGGCCAGGTGTCCGGGGACAACACCAGACTGTCGGCCATGTGTTCGGGGACAACATCAGGCTGTTGGCCAGGTGTCCGGGGACAACATCAGACTGTCGGCCATGTGTTCGGGGACAACATCAGGCTGTTGGCCAGGTGTCCGGGGACAACACCAGACTGTCGGCCATGTGTTCGGGGACAACATCAGGCTGTTGGCCAGGTGTCCGGGGACAACACCAGACTGTCGGCCATGTGTTCGGGGACAACATCAGGCTGTTGGCCAGGTGTCCGGGGACAACACCAGACTGTCGGCCATGTGTTCGGGGACAACATCAGACTGTTGGCCAGGTGTCCGGGGACAACACCAGACTGTCGGCCATGTGTTCGGGGGCAACATCAGGCTGTTGGCCAGGTGTCCGGGGACAACACCAGACTGTCGGCCATGTGTTCGGGGACAACAGCAGGCTGTTGGCCAGGTGTCCGGGGACAACACCAGACTGTCGGCCATGTGTTCGGGGGCAACATCAGGCTGTTGGCCAGGTGTCCGGGGACAACACCAGACTGTCGGCCATGTGTTCGGGGACAACAGCAGGCTGTTGGCCAGGTGTCCGGGGACAACACCAGGATGTCGGCCATGTGTTCGGGGACAACACCAGACTGTTGGCCAGGTGTTCGGGGACAACATCAGGCTGTTGGCCATGTGTTCGGGGACAACAGCAGACTGTTGGCCAGGTGTTTGAGAGCAATACCAGACTGTTGAACATATGTACCGTGCCTCGTACCAGACTGTTGACCAGGTGTCCGGGGACAACACCAGACTGTTGGCCAGGTGTCCGGGGACAACACCAGACTGTCGGCCATGTGTTCGGGGACAACACCAAACTGTTGGCCAGGTGTTGAGGAAAAACACCAGACTGTTGGCCAGGTGTCTAGGGACAACACCATAATATTGGACAGGTGTACCGTGCCTGGCACTATACTATCGGCCAGGTGTTCTGGGGACAACACCCAGCATCGGACAGCTCTGGTACGGTGTACTCCACCCGTGTCTATGCGGATGTGTGGGGCAGCCATTTAGGCGGCCAGTTATTGAATGGATTTCCGCCCACAACAGAAGGGAGGTCTGCTCCGACCGGTTCATTCCAACAATATGTTTTTGTCAACTTTACTTATGCCTGCTATTTTACATGCAAATAATTTTCCTCGTATACATGGAAAGTCAATTGTTGCGTATTTTAATGTCTCCTTTTCTATTTGTATGTAAGTTCTCACCAGCTTACCTAAATATTTTACCACCGAAAGCGGTTTGTAGTGCTTCATATTTAACGATAAAATGTATCTGTGTTTGCTTCCGTATGCATAGGTTAATGTTATTGTCTTGATTGTCATCGCCAGACATTACGCTTGTATATTTGTGCGATGGCCACATTCTTTCCAATTTAAGAATGTTTTGTTAGGTGCTGTATTTGCTTATCTACGTCTGGCTGACTTAAAACGTTCACACTGTTTTGCGGTTGCACGTGGGAAACCGACATTGCGGTCGCTCGACAGTGGCACCTCCGGGCACGATGTGACCTCGAGGTTCCCCTGCACTGTCGGCCCTCGTCATAGGGTGTGGTCGGACCGGAGACCGGTGTTTGGCCACGGTCGAGCGACCACGACCGCCCTCCGAGACGCCGAGGCGCGTGCCGACCGGCGCCCGTCGCGCCGCGCTGTTTTTGCTATTTCCTACCGGGCAGAAAATAGCTTCAACGTCTCTGGGGCGCCGACACTGGCGCTGGAGGCGCGACGCGGCGCGCCTGTCGATGCTGCGGCTTCTGACATAAGGAGCCCATTAGTCTCACAGCAGCCGGGGTGGAGGACTATATACCTCCGCCCGCTTGGGTGCGGTTTACCCTCACAATTCGAACACCTATGGAAAGTATTTTATAATTTGATGTCAAAAGAACGATTTAGGTGTTTTTCGCGGGTTACAACTCACAATCGTCCATTGGTACATGTGAAACATAGCCGAGTCATGCGGCCGTCTCATCGGTGTCGGTGGGCGGCAGTGTCCGAGCGGACAATACTGAATGCATTGCACTCGGACCGCACGCAGGGGCGCTGACCATGATGGTGCGGTCAGGGTCAGCTACCCGGGGGTCACCATTCGTCCCTCCTCGGAGGCAGAGAGTGGATGCCTCCCCCGCCGCCAACCGACCGCTGCAGACTCAAGCTGCTGACGCGGCTGGTGCCCGACTCGGGGCCTGCTCCGTACCTCCTCTGACTCGGGGTTTCGGGCCAAGGATACCGGGCTTTCTCTATACCTCTGACTCTATATTCCGGCCCGGTCCGTTATTCTGACCATAGTCGGTGCGACGCTGCGCTATCTCAAGTGTCATCAGGGCGCCGTCCGCGTGCCCCCCCCCCCCCCCCTCCCCGCTGCCGCCTTGCCGCCGCGCCGCCGCACCGCCCGCTGCCGTTCTCAGCACGTACGCGACACGGGGACAAGTAGCACGGCGGCGCACGTGCTTCACGGTGTTCGAGTGTCCAAAAATTCCACTCAAGGTGCCGCGCAAGAATCTGGATGAGAAGTTCCGGCGGGTTTTCGGCAACACAGAACAGATAGGGATGTTTGATCCGGGCTCTTACAGCTGCAAAAATTAAAGCTGTTCAGTATATGAGATGTGATCTGGCCGTTGAAAAGTAAACATTACTGCGTTTCTTTATATGATATATATCATTTCACTTTGATTGATACCACTTTGATAATCGTTCACAAGGACCATTGAGTCATATCTTTGGGAAGTGCACTGAACTGGTCAGGTGCGTCGCACATACACTCCGCATTGCACGCCACCCAGCCATTTAAAGTGATGAGTAAACACGATAAGCGCAAGATAGTCATACCTTTCGTGACTGAGTAGCATGTCATATGTCTTGGATTCCAGTGTAGACCTGACGAAAGCTACACCACGGAAGGACGAGCGGCACCTTGTACGTGTGGTCAATGTGATTGTTCAATGTGACATCACCGCCGCAGGGCAAATAGCGATGTCATGTATAGTCAATCAGTTCCAAGTCTAGCTGAGCAAAATGGGATGGGATCAAACGACAAGGAATCGCAGAGCGCCAATAACCCGAGCAGTTGAGGCGCCCAAAAACTCCAAATAATCATCAAGGAATCCCAGAAATCTCGTTGAAGCGAACTGCGAAGTCGCTTTAACCCGGCATTGCCTGGGGCAAGGCTGTATAAACCAGGTAGAACACTCCGGCCGAAAAAATGGTGACAAACACTAATTTAGTAGCCGCAACCCCGGAGTCACTGTGACGTAGAAGGCAGGGGACGTGGCCGGCCGGCCGCCGTACACAACATTAGTGCGCGCGTGCCTGAAGCTTAGATCGCGCTTAGTTTCTTTGTTTACCGGTCGATTGCAAAACTTAGATTAGGTAATCTGTCAAAAATAAACCGCTCTGCCGGATGCCGCTAAACAAATTGTAATCAAACCAATATTTGCTGTTATATGTGCGCAAAGTTCAACGATTGTTGGCCAAGGTCAAGGTCAGGTCAAAAAAGGTCACTATGCTCAAAATATCTACGGAAGTCATGCTCCACACATAATGACAAAAATCGAAGTATACCTATTACTTGGTAACACTCCATTCTCAACAGAAATTAAACCATACCCTGGACTGACACAATATCAATACAATTAACTGTGGTTTTGCCAGTTCCCACAACACACTCAAACAAAAAACAAGTTTGCACTAATAATGCATAAGCTTATGATATATGTTTTAAAAAAAAAGAAAAAAAGAGTTTAATACCTGACTGTGTGTGTCACTCATAAAGACATAAAGACATCACAGAAAACTGCAACAAAGAGCCTCTTGGGTCCATCCGAAGTTACGCCCCCATCCACCAGTCTCGCCCCTTCAAATCACCTTACTCTACCTGCATAAAATAAGCCTAATGCCACAAGTATTTATGAACTAACCCCTTATCTGAAGTATTTATCTAATCTATTTTTGAAGGAAGCAAGTGTCACTTCATCAACGACATCCCCTGGTAGCTTATTCCAATGTCCATGTCCATGCAAGCAAAGCAGGGTTTGTCTGGCACCCATATCAATCCATGATCCATATATAGGTAACAATTTATGGTGTAACAATTCAGTGAAACGCAACGCATATTATGAAGGAAACGGCCAAAGCAAGAACAGATAGGTCATAGGTATTACAATGGTCAATTTTCTAGGTATTATTTTGTAAGTGCATTACAATTTTATTCTCAAATGATATTTTCCAACATTTTAAGATGAATATTGAAGTACTGGCAAGGGTAAGAGAAAATTAGGTCATCTGCATTAATTCCAAACTCCGAAAATACTGAAGTGCCAAAATGTTCTGTGTTCAAGTTGTAATGTTTCAACGTTGACTTTACAACAGAGGCTTGGCTTGAGCCCAGCAGCTTCACACCCTAACCCACCAAACATCGACAATTATGATTGTACTGATACACCTCACTACAGGAGATAAACCACAGACAAGAAGCCAACCTCCAAACGCTGAAGGGTTGTGAATCCCTCAAAAGATAAAACATCAAAGAGTATCTTATAAAAATCCAACACAGAATCTGAAACACAAACTTGAACTTAGCCTTGAAACATGCAACACCACTTACAAACAAAAACGAGAACAACAGATTCCAGAAAGGAAGAGTGCCATGTTCTCTCGCCTTACAACAGCAACTTCTTCTCCACCTGATCAGAATGGTATCAATCTTGACTGGTGTTGTAACCAGCCCAGAACAGAACCCTGCCTCAGGGTCGTGCCAAGCTGTGCTAGCGATGAGAGGAGCCAAGCTATTGCTAATAGGGACTCTTGTATCGTCACACAACTGAGAACCGCGCAAGCACAAGCTCTGTCCCAATAATGGGACTTGACGTTTTTGTTTAAGTTTAAAACGAGATACAGAAAGCCGGCTCGCTCAACTCTACGAGAGACCCTCTGAGATCAGCAAATGAGGGGTCCCTGAGGCCGCCATAGGCTCAATTTGTTTTTTGCCTTGCAAAAAAAGAACCACGTATGTCGATTGCCCGAAAACGGTAACATACGTGGTTCTTCCTAGTGCGTGACTTCATCTTTTTTGATTGTTTTTTGGCGCACCCACATTTGTGGCGCGGCTTATGTATGGCCTTGTAACATTAGCGAAGGAGTAAGATAAGAGCTCCTTCGCTGTCAAAATAGGAGTGACTTAGGAGCAAAATGTTATTTAGATAAGTTAGAGAGCTTGAATCGGTCTTTCTTCCAGGGCATGTTGTCTGTAATTCGGCTCGGTAGAATTATATATATATATATATATATATATATATATATATATATATATATATATATATATATATATATATATATATATATATATATATATATATATATATATATATATATATATATATATATATATATATATATATATATATATATATATATATATATATATATATATATATATATATATATATATATATATATATATATATATATATATATATATATATATATATATATATATATATATATATATATATATATATATATATATATATATATATATACATATATATATATATATATATATATATATATATATATATATATATATATATATATATATATATATATATATATATATATATATATATATAGTATTTCAAAAATTGTGAGTTATTGATTTGTATAGGGGTAAGGGATTCTCCGTCCATATGAAGTCACCACCCGTAAGTCGGATTCGGTCAAATCGCCGGATGACTACCTTCTTATAGGGTCTTTGACCATGGGCCATAAACGACGCAATTGCACTGGATGCACGATATAACTGGAATGTGAATGTTCATGTTGAATGAACCGGATTTTCTACTATTTATAGTAGAACTCTCAAAGTTCCAGAACAATGAGATCGACTGTCCTGACAGTCGATCTCAGACTCACTCCATTGAAAATACTGAAGCACCCCGACCCCCACCTCCGGGGGATCAATTGTCGAACTAGATAACTGGTATATATTTTTTCGTCGGCAATATGGATGAAAATAAATGATTGAGAATCAAGAGCTGAAACGCAACTGCTAATTTAAAAAAAATGTCAATCTACATACATGCTGACGGGATGAATATGATGATTAAGTGAATATTACATCTGAAGTGGTTTTGACTATCAGTATTTCTAAGGACATGATCGCTTAGTAAATTTTCCCAGGAATGACATAGCCATGGGTAATGATTTTTACTGGCATTTTGACCCCCTGGTACTTCATGGGAAGACGCATTTTGTCCCCGACCTTATCTATAAAGACATAACACTTTACCACCCCTGTGTGGCGTGGCAATCTTCCAGCACTAAAGTGGCAAGTGAGGGCGTGATGCCCCTTGACGTCCGCGGGTGAGCCGCACCTGCAGGTGTGGACGCCACTGCAGATATCGGCGCCGACACGTAGGGCAACGGCGATTCTGACGGTCTCGTTGTCCAGATGAGTGCCCAGACTTGCAGACGGGAGAGCTCTGAGCCAGGCCCCGCTCTCAGGCGTGGCGGCACCGAGGATACGAGCGCGGTCAAACTGATTTGCTTTGAGGAGGAGGCAGTCCCTCTGATGTTCGGCGATGGGAGAGTCCCACGATTTCTGTCGTCTGCGTGCGCCGTCTTCAGGAGCTGCCATGTCCCCGGCTTTCTCGTACCACTCATTTTCTACCCGCTTTCGTTCGTCAGCAACTCTGTTCACAAAGTTTGCTGGCAGGATGATGTGCATCCGTTGTTGGCAGCTGTGGAGCGATGCGAGGAAGCTCGGGAGTGCGCCTTCCTCCGCTCTCCTCAGCCCGAGCCCCCCAGCCCTGTAGGTAAGATGGCCTGCGCCCAGTTTGCCTCACCGAATCTAACGTTAACCAGCTCTTCTATGGCTGCCCTGATGACGTCATCGAGCTGCTTCAGGAGCGAAGGATGTTGGTAAAGGGGTGCAGCCCGAAGCAGATACTGAAGCTTGGGGAGCCAAAGGCAGTTGCGCAGAAAAAGAGCGCAGAGTGGGCGTCGAGTTTCTTTAGCCTTTCAATCATTCGCATGAGGTCCTCCCTCTTCTCCCTCGCGGAGGCTTCCATGCCGGCTGCCGTCAGAGGCGCCCCGAGGACGGTCTGTTGACCTGTGATGACAGACGCGCTCCGGATGACGCGATTAAGTTTGTCGATGGTCTCCTGTTGGGCTCCGCTGGCTGGCAGGATGATCTGGTACTTAGCTGGATTAACATGCAATCCGATGCTGACCATCGCCGAACCGAAGCTCGAGGTCAGAACATACTGCGGCGACGTCCCCACCCAACGTGCCGTCATCTAAGTACCAGGTGTTCAGAGGGCACGTTACAGCACTGACAATGCTATGGGTTGCCAGTGCGAAGACCGCAGGGCAGGATGGGTCACCCTGTTGGACTCCCGTAACAGACATAATCTTGGTGGTGCCGTGATAGAGAGGCGTTGGTGTCGAGCATGCCTGCCACAGGAGCGGATACAGCGGGGGCGCTCGTTCCCGTATTACGGCCAGGAAGTGGTCGCGGCGAATGCTATTGAAGGTATTCCGCATGTCGATCTTCATCACAACTTCCTCACTACTGATGCGATTGACGATATGTCGGGTGGCATGCGCGGCAGCTTCACATCCTCCAGTCGTTCCAAAGCTGAGCGGGCCGCAGATCCTCACCGAGCTCGGAACTCAGTAGCTGGAGTGCCACCTTGGTGGCGAGTCTGCGGTATGTAGAGCCGATGGCAATTGGTCTGATACCGCCGCATGGCTTCTCCAGAGCTATCAGTGACGCCGTATAGAAGGCCTCCCGAGATGGAGGGGGGATTTCTTCGCGCAGGGCAAGGTTCACTATGCCGTTCAGGGCTGTGGCGATTCTTCTGCCGGCCTCTCCACACGTCTGACCTGTCATGTTCTTGAGGGTAGATGGCCTGATGCCGTCTAGTCCCGCGCTTGAGCTTGAGCTGAAGGACTTCACTGCAGCTTCAGCCTCCGTACAGGAAGCCAACAGCGGCTGAGTAGTGTCGTCCGGGGCTGATGGTAGGCATATATCTTCCGGGGTCGGGGGATGCTTCGCTCGGAAAGCCTCGATGGTCTTGTCCGAGTCTTGGGCAACAGAGTCGGCTGAAGAAAATAGGCGGATGGCCTAGTCAGTCTGGACTTGGTAGCACCCTCTATCGCGCGTAATGCCTCGTATGGGAATCGCATGAGTTTGCTTCACGGTCCCAACTCCCTGCTAGCAACGGCCTTCTCTAAAAGAGTCGCCAGGGCCTCAGCTGCGGCGATCCGGGCTCCCTTGAGGATCCTCCGGACTACTGGACGTGATCGTCTCAGGTTGGCTAGGGTGAGCCCTAGGTCGTTATCCATGTCAAAACTACGTCAGGCATTAGCTGTTGCGGTGCCGTTAGAGTTGAGGTCTGATTTGAAAATGGCGCAGTGCTGTGTGGAATCTGGGAGCCGCTCTTGACGAAGTCCGGGCACCACCAGCGGCAGAGCGGTTCGCCTGCGTTTTGTTCTGCCGGACACATGCCATGTGCCAGTGACGGCCGCAGACGACACACTGCAGATAGCGCTTCCTGGCGCCGGTTTTGCCGCGGAGAGGACATGTGGGACTGTTACTAGAATTTTGTGATGTTTCCGTTTCCTGACTCTGGCCAGTTTCTTTATCAGGAACCGGAGAATCTTGGTTTGCATCATTATCATAGCTTCCTTCAGGCGGTGTGCTTGACCGGTTAGGGACCTCCTCTGGGTGGGGGTCAGGTGGTGAGCTTGACTCAGTGTAAGATTGGTCGGTCGAGTTGGATGTGAGCTATTAATGTAATTAAGTTGAGTGTAATAATATACAGTGTCGTACGTGAGTAATCATTGGGCTATTCAGAGAAAAGGCCACGGATTAAGAAGCGAAAATGGATTTTAACATATATATTTGAATATAGTTGCCTCTGAAATATGCCCCTTCTAACGTTACTGTGGCTTTGTTTTAGCTCAAACGTCATTTTTCAATTCATAAGCACTGAGAACCTATTTTACTCTATGCAAGAGTAAATCGGAGAGTCGTGCTCAAAACGACTATGGTGTTACTCTAGTGTCACGCTGAAAGTACTCATCTCTGACTACTTACATACCATTTACTACCCCCAAAACACTAAAATTACTCTGATTACCCTAACATCACACTGTTTAGGTAAACGACAACCCCTGAATACCCACTATTTACCCATTAAATACTCTACAATTACCCTCAAAGAAATTCGTACCCAGAGATTACTCTGCATATACTCTTAACGAACATGCAAACCCTTGCAAACTCTCCATTAACCCGCGAGTTACTGGGGGGGCTATTTTTTGCCCCCCCCCCTCCCGTTATTTTGCAATACCTCCTAAACAAACACCGGTATCGTCACCGAACTTGCAGTACCTTCTCTCGCACCAATTCTACACATGTTGGCAAAATAAAAAATATGAGGTTATGATAGGTCAACCGAGAATGACGTCAGAGTGACGTCATGTTCTTCGGTTTTTGTTGCAAAATAATGGTTTGCGGAAAACGCTGTCAAAGGTACGATGTTTAAGATAAACTAAATTGTCTTACATCACATTACTCACAATAGACCGGGCTATCAAACTGATATCTCGGATTTTTGAGTTGGTTTGAAATTCAAAATTTTGAGAAATCCAAATACATTTTTTTTTAAACAAAATTTTCAAGAAAAAATCAAAATTATCCCAAAACCGGAATATATGTGATCGAAACGTATGCGGTGAATATGTGCACCAAATTTAAAGTCGATATCTTTAAAAATGACCGAGTTATGACCTTTAAATGACAAAAATCGACCACTTCTCACAGCATTACTATGCATAAAAAACGCATTTCTATTTTTGCTTTTTACTTCTATTTATATAGAACAAACAATGTTCTAAGGTCATTTTTCGCGTTCTAGACGAAAAACAAACCCATAAACATGTGTTACAACGCCTAATGGCCGTAATCTGCAGTTTAACCTCGTGACCTCGGATGACCTTGACCTGACCCAAGGTCATAAACAGCTTAGAAAGGTACTTAGAAGTGTCAGACACACGAATCATACCGATTTATCGACAGCTTATGCGTTTAATATCGCAATTTTGCGCGACAATTCCATCCATCGAGACCTTTTGACACGGTCAAACATTTTGTACTTGACCTGACCTGTGACGTCATCGGTGACCTCAAGGTCAACAATATTATGTTTCCCTCGATAAATTTCCCAGGTCTATCGAATGCCGTTTGAATTTTTACATTCGGTCCAGTAGTTCCGGAGATCAGAGGGGGGAGGCAAAAAATAGCCCCCCCCCCCCCCCCCAGTAAGTCGCGTTATGAAATATACCCCAGTAACTCGCGGGTTAACCCACACCACCCTCCACTCTTTGGACACTCTTTGGTCACTCTTTGGACACTCTTTGGTTACTCTTAATTAACTCTATGGATACTCTGTTCGTCTCCTTCCGAACTCTTCATTTACTCTATGGTTACTCTCCGAATACCCTTCTCTCCTTCTCGTGCAACTGTCAAGATACAGCTTTTAAAAACTTCCATTAACCCGCGAGTTATTGGGGTATATTTCATAACGCGACTTACTGGGGGGGGGGGGGGATTTTTTGCCCCTCCCCCCTCCGATCTCCGGAACTACTGGACCGAATGTAAAAATGCAAACGGCATTCGATATCCCTGGGAAATTTATCGAGGAAAACATAATATTGTTGACCTCGGGGTCACCGATGACGTCACAGGTCAGGTCAAGTACAAAATGTTTGACCGTGTCAAAAGGTCTCGATGGATGGAATTGCGAGCAAAATTGCGATATTAAACGTATAAACTGTCGATACATCGGTATTATTCGTGTGTCTGACACTTCTAAGTACCTTTCTAAGCTGTTTATGACCTTGGGTCAGTTTATAAATCGTGTTTATATAGCCTTTGCTCATGGTAAAGTAGATAAATTCGAAAATTACAAAGAGAGATATATTAACTAATATTTCACCATTGCGGCTTCATCAGAGTTAACACAATTCAAACACAGTTTTCCAACCATCCGATATGACACGTGACCCTTATTTATACACAGCCGCCAAAAGAAAATTGTCCACACTTTATAATTATTGTTTATATAGCCTTTGCTCACGTTAAAGCAGACACATTCGAAAAATACAAAGAAAGATACAAACTAACACTTCACCATTGCGGCTTCATCAGAATTGATGAAACCGCAATGGTGAAACACCAGTAAATCTCCCTGCATTAAACAGAACCTCTCCACCTCAACACGAGCAAGGCCATCCAAACGAATTACACAGCTGCATCACTCACATATTTACAGTCATTTACAAACAGTATACGAGTATCAACTTTAGCACTAACATGCTAGTGCTATGCTAGGCGATACAAAGGAGCCACAGATTGTCACACCGCCAGCCCCAGGAACACACTTCAAGGGCCTAACAGCTGCCAGGTATCAAACTGACTATTCAGTTTGGGCTGTCTGTCTCGAATGGCTAGAGCCTCGGCTATCTTCCGGTCTGCAGCGTCTTTACATCGACGGAGTATAGCGATGGATAGCCGAAGCTCTGGCTCATTAGGGTGGCATTGACTCATGTGCTCCCCGAATGGGGTTTGTTGAGTGCGATTCACCCCGTCTCTAAAGTGTTCATCGAACCGGTATCTGACACACCGTTTTGTTTCCCCTACGTATGTCGGAGGTGGTTCGTTTGAGAGGGAGATAGCGCACCTTACACAAGTGATCTGATAGACTACATTTTTAGTAGTGCATCGACCAGGCAGTCCACTGTCGCACGTGCGACAGGACCTTCTCCCGGCGCGACAAGGTGGGGGCTCTAGAGCCGAGTGCACCAGCCGTTTAGTGATGGTGTTGTCATTCTTCCAAGACGCTGTCAGGTTAGGATTGACAGACTTTAGAGCGGCGTCCACTCTCCGAGTCAGGGTGTCATTTATGAAGGGGAGGGTTACATAAATCCTATCCTTCCGTGGTGGTCTGTGGAGTGTTTTGTTGGTGTTCCTGTTGTTGTGCTGTGACATGGCCTGATGTGCCACCCCATTAAGCCAACGGGACGGGTAGCCGTTTTGCCGGAACAAAGCATGGATCATGTCTGTACTGCGCTTGGTACTGACCGGGTCGGAGGAAACCTTAATGGCCCGAAGGAACTGTGCCTTGGCTACAGACTTTTTCATTTTAAATGGTTGGGCGGAGTCAAATGGTAGGATGATGGAGGCTGCCACCGGTTTAATGTAGAGCTGGGTGTCGGGGACAAAATGCTATTTCTCATGAAGTACTCGGGGGTCAAAATGCCAGCAAAAATCATTAGTATGTCATTCCTGTGAAAATTTACTAAACGATCATGTCCTTAGAAATACTGATTGTCAAAACCACTTCAGATATATTATTCACTTAATCATCATATTCATCATGTCAGTATGTATGTACATTTGCATTTTGTTTTAATAAATTAGCAGTTACATTTCAGCTCTTGATTGCCAATAATAATAAATTATACAAAACAAATCTGACGAAAACAAAATCCAGACGATAGATTCAACACGTGGGGTCACTGAACCAAAAATGCACCTGGGTCTTCAAGAATGGCCTATAATAGCATGATCCAGAAGGAATTGGGCTGATATCATGCGTATCCTCAGAATAGGAAGCATTTTAATATTTCCCCATTGACTTATAATGGGGAAGTCACGAAATTGACCCGTCCTTAGGTCACCGATATCAAACATCCCATATAAACGAATTGTAGGTACCATTACCCTTATGAAATTCTGCAAGTACGAAATCGATCGGCCAAAAACTGTTGCTGTGGTACGGCCGCACACTTTTTTTAGGTGGGGTCACGTGACCTGGTCTGGTGACCTGACCTGAGATGACCCGTGGTCAAGAATTTAACAATATGTGGGCAATTGATGCCTTAACAGCTGTGCCAAAAACAGCGGCGCTGCGCGCCGCCGTTTTTTCGCTATCATCGAAAAACCTTAGTCTTAGTCTTAACGCCCCCCCCCCCCCCGGCACGGCGCGGAAAATCCGGAAAAAAATTTCCCCGGGGCCGGGGCCGGGATGCTAGTGCATTTTCCATGGAGGTCCACTGTCAGGACAGTGGATTTCACTGTTTTGGGTCCCCCCTATAACTCGAAAATTAAAAGGGCTAGAAAGACGCAGCAAAAAAAACAACAATGTTCATAAGCTCTCGACAAGCACATTCGAAGGAACTTCAGATATTTTTTCCTCAAGTCAATATTAAGGTCACCGGAGGTCATGAAAGGTCAGATTTTCAAGTTTTAGGACTTCGCTCCAGAAACTCCCAGATATCACAGGAACCTACCTAGGAACAAACGGAAGAAAGCGATGGAACTCTCTTGAAAAAATGCAATCGCTACGGTGTCCTCGAATTTGAGCTCAGGTCAATCATTTAGGTTCCAGAGCTCGTCAAATGTCAAAAAGGCTATTAAAAAAACGTTTATCACGAATAGCTGTTTACTTAATAACGACAAGGCAACAATTTTGACGCCATCGTGGTTGTCTCGTCAAGCCGCTTCGACTCATATTAGTGTTGATCAGGTCAGGTCAACTTACAAATGTGACCTCAGGTCAAGGTCAAGTGGTAATAAATAGCACCTAGGTCATCAATAATTTCCAATAATAACATGATCCAGAAGGAATTAGACTGCTATATTGCGTCTCCTTAGAATAGGAAGCATTTTAATATTTCCCCTTATACTTATAATGGGGAGGTCATGAAATTAAACCGACCTTAGGTCGCTGATATTATAAATCCAAGATAAAAGAATTGTAGATATATGTAACCTTATGAAATCCTGTAAGTGTAAAACCGATCATCCCAAAACTGTGACTGTGGTACGACCACAAGTTTTTTTTTGGGAGGTGGGGTCACGTGACCTGGTCTGGTGACCTGATCTAAGATGACCCGAGGATGTTTTTACATAATGTGGATAATTGATGCACAAACAGGTGTGCCAAAATGGCTGCGCTGCGCGTCGCCGTTTTTCCGATTTCCGCGAAAAAACATGAGGGGGGTGTCTACCCCCGGCACGGCGCTGGTTAAAATATAGGAATGATGTGAGCATGCAGCCAGGTGTTAGGGTATTCATGTGAAGTAAAACAAAATGCCCCCAGCTGTGCTGGGGTCATTTTTGTATGTGCCACTTTTTGTCGGGGCCACTCAAAGCACTTGTACCACCCGGGGGGGGGGGGGGGGGGGCAGGAGCCTTGACTGCGGGGGTTTTGCCCCGTAGTTAACATGTTAGACGAGTCCCTGTCTAAGTTTAAACATAGACACTATGCGGTATGCATATCTCTATTTCTAGTAGTAGCCTTGGGTACTATGCTGACATTTTCTTACCCATTTAAAGGGATTATACGGGTTTCCGTCCTGAAAGGAAATGCACTCTTTTGCAGTTGTATTAGCTTTAAACACCGTTTAAGACATATACCAGGGACCTCCATGCTCATTTAGTCCATTATTTCACCAATTATTAGCGTTAAAACTTTGGCGTTTTTCGAGACTTGTATCAGATAACGAGTACTTGATTGGCATCCACCACTTTTATCTTGGAATCTGAAGCAATCAATTTTAGAGTTTTGAATTTTCTGCAAGTCCTACACTGGATCACAGATGATCATGCAATGCAAAACTTACGGAACTCTGTATTACTACACACTGTTCGTTCAGGTTTTGTGGTTTTCTTACATCTGGCCTTCAGCGTTGAGAAGTTGGTGGTGGCGTATCGGCATGAAAATTCATGAAAAATATCGAATTTTATGGGAAAAACTAGGTTACTGCTGCTGTCGTTGGAACAAAACAAGTTGATTTTTCTCTCAAATACTTTCTTATTTTACCGGAAATATGCCATAAGTGAGGTGTTTTTATTAGCATAAAATAGATGACTGGCTCTGCCTCAGCCAATCCTGCAGAAAAAACGCGGTGGCATCACCGCGCACTTTGAAATGTCCTTACGTGCAGAAGAGGCCATTTCCAGAAAAAAATGTGGCTACCGTGGGACTTTTACCACCTTTATAAATACGTTTTACTATGTAACTCAATTATTTTGGGAACAATTCGTATAATCCCTCTAACTCAACGAGACAGATAGATGACTGATGCTCCACCATGGTGGGAGATACCGATATTTATCCCGCTCCTTTGCAAAGTTTTGACTAATATTGCCCCTCTTCGAGGACAGGGGAAGTCGAGAACAAACGTCTCTCCTCTCCTCGTCCTCGAATCCACATGTAACATGTTTAGAGGTAAAGCCGTTGGTATGTAGCAGCGTTGCTTGTTACGTGAATAATTACGATCGGTGGCCATTCTTATAAAGTAAAATCGAGCCACGGCTGCGCAAATAAAAAATGGAGCAAACGAAATGCGGCCAGCTGCATTTTTCCTTATTATGAAAAATGAGAAGGCGGCTGCAAATGGTCTAGTTGCAGGTTGTTTGGTGGATATTTGCAAAATAATAATACAAATATTCTGATAAACGTGATACACACCAATTTGCATAAATTTCAATATTTCGCGAGATATTTCTATGTAAATGTTGATCATTTATAAAGTACTTGATGTCGTGACGTCAGATAGCAATAGTGATCCGCCGGCCACCGGGAAAGTAGGGCGTTTCCCGGCTTTTCACGTTGAAAATAAAGATGGTTAAGCGTTTTCCCCTGACTTGCTGTTCACACCAAACCATGCTCAGAATTTAATGAATATTTATTTTGTGCACATTCGAAACACGACCCGTCATCTATCCTTTACAGCCTCATAGTCATAGTCATTGTCATTTATTAGAATTCATCCACGCGGTGGCTGTTATGAATCCCGTCAGCCATAAAATGTACACGAGACAATACAATGACAGCATAATAATAATTGAATTATTATTATTATTGATCTAATAATACATTATGATAAATTATTACTACACGTCGTCGATGATGTTATAAGTCATGAGTTTGTGACAGATCCGAAATGATTGTCGGCTTCTGGCAAACTCAATCAGGCAAAAGACATAAATTATGCTCCACCAAAATGCCGTTTTTTAACGCTATCCTCGGATCATCGGATGTATCCCCGGTTATATCCTCGCATACCTCCTCGGATATATCCCCGGAAGACATGCACACCTACCCTGGCTCGCGATGGGTGGTGTGGGCGGAGCTGAAGGTGAAGGTTTATCTCATGTCATGAGGTGATTTCACAAACGAGTGTTGCCGTAATTACCACTGGCCTGTTTGCCAGCTGCAGAGACCGTAATGAGCTGCCTGCTTCCGGTCCAGCCAGTGTCGTATTTCTGCAACAACAAGCATTAACGCCGAGTGATGTTTACAAGTGTCTGGTGAATCAACAGCACTATCACCAGTAAAACGCCTTTTTGAGCGATGACCGAGCGAGCGCGCTCTGGTAAATCGAAAACAGGTTTGAAATATGAAACGGTAAGGGAGCACACGCGGTAGTAACACAGTCATTTTAGTCCTCCAGAAACATTGTCAGTCCTTAATGCATACCAACATAATAATTAAGTTGTATTAAATTGTTCATGATCTCCTTTCTCAAATCCGCCAAAAGGGAGTACGTCCTGCGCGCTGCATGCTTCAGCGTATAAATTAATGCTTAGAATAATACAACCATTTTTTATCAAAAATCATTTTTGCAAGGTTCATTTCGACGTTCGCGTGTGCCAACTGCCACGCGCTATAGTGCCACCTATATTAGAACGCACCATACCAAGAACAAAATTGATTTGATGGACCTATCCAATGGTGAAAACCCAATCTCAATCGGAGCAGTGGTTGCAAAGTACTAGCTTCCGAAAAGCGTCTGTATGGCCGGGTCGGACCGGGTCGGGCCGGGTCAAATGTTTATTTGTCTAGTAAGTTGACGAGAAACATCACGGGCGCTTTGCGCCCGCTCGGTAATGACTCGACGCCCTGGTGTCCAAAACCGAATTTCATTTCTTTTGACATTATTATGCTTGCAGGCTATGTTTCAATGGTCTGTAGGAAATCATGTACCGATTCCACTTGTATACATACCACTGGTGGATCCTGGGGGGCACCGAGACCATGGCCTCCCCCAAACGCTCAAGTCGTAAGACCAAACTATGGTTTGGCCTTCCCAAACCGGCCAGCACAAGTATCAATCTAGGCAAAAAAAACGATTATTTTTCGCTGAACAGGGGTGTCATCCCTATAGTGGGCCATAGGTAAAACAAATTGCTACCAAATGCTGCCAATGAGACGTCATTGGCATGGTAAAATCTGATTAGTTCTGAAACGTCCCTTTCAAACTCGGCTCGTATGGAGAGTAGACGGAATCCAAAAACACTGTTCCTTAGCTCGTCATAAACCATTTCCAAGCTATTTGGTATTTTTTTGGGCCCAGGTCAATATTGAGGTCACCAGAGGTCATCAAATGTCAGATTGTCCAGTTGAAGGACTTCGCTCCAGAAACCCCCAAATATCTCGGGAACTATGATAGCTAGGAGCAATCAAATAAAAAGCAATAGAAATATATTTGCAAATGCAATCGCCATTGGTGTCCTCAAATTTAAGCCCAGGTCAATAGCTTAGGCGTCAGAGGTCACCAAAGGCCAAAATGCTATGTTTAGGTCAAGCTGTTTTTCGCAAATAACGTTTAGCCTGAGGTAATAATTTGGGTAAGGTAATAATTAAGGTAATTATTTTGGCCCATCATGTTTGTCTTGTCAAGGCGCTTCAAATTATATTCATGCAGATCAGGTTAGGTTAACTTATAAATTTGAACTCAGGTCAAGGTCAAGTGGTGACTCAAAAGTAGGTCATGTTGCAAATTGAAAGACGTGTCCAACGATACAAACATATTGGTGCCAGTTTCACTTCTCTATCTTCAGTCTGTTGTGAGTTATTAGCAAACAAAATATTGGTGACCTCAGATGACCTCTGCCGACCCTGTAGGGGTCACTGAACAAAAATTGTACCTGGTTCATCAAGAATGACCTATGATAACATTATCCAGGAGGATGACTGATATCATGCGTATCATCGGAAAAGGAAGCATTTTAATATTTCCCCATTGGCTTATAATGGGGAGGTAACGAAATTGACCCGAGCTTTGGTCACAGATATACGAAGTGCGAGATATACGAATTGTAGATATTTATTACCCTATGAAATCCTGTAAGTCTGAAACCGATCGGCTATAAATTGTGGCTGTTACGACCACACACGTCTTTGGAGGTTGGGTCACGTGACCTGGCCTGGTAACCTGACCTGATATGACCCGAGATGAAAAATTTCACACATTGTGGGTAATTGATGCCCCAACACCTGTGCCGAAAAAGGCGACGCTGCACTCGGCCGTTTTTCCGCTATCCTCGAAAAACCTTAAGGAGGCGTCTTAACTCCCCCACCCCGGCACGGCGCGGGTTAATACGCTCAGTCAGACTCGATGAATTCCGGCCAGGTTGTGCAGTAAGAGTGTCAGCCACGGTCTAGATTCGCCATTGCCAGACCACATCGCACCTTTCTGCATCATATCCAACATAAAAGTATGGTTAAAAGCCGCCGAAAACTATTCCAGACTATCGTCCATTACATAGAGCGTGGACGGCGGCGACTGAGTTAACTTCCCAATGACGTCATCCACTGGCCGCGGGGGACGGTAAAAACAAACGGTGATGGTTTTACCTGGTTATAGGGCCTTGGCGCTGAGGATCCGACACCCCCTTCCCAGTCAACGACTTTTCGCCGTTGACGATCAGACGTCCCCCCCCCCCCCATCCCGGTCAACAACTTTTCGCTGATGAAACGGAGCGAAATTTTAGCCCTCCAAACTCGAACCCTAGATCCGCCAGTGCCTGCGTCTTTGGCTTCCCCAAACGGAGTGGCTGGATCCGCCAGTGATACATACACTGGCATTTTAATGTGGAGTATTCTGGAATACTGTGGAATCGGTGCAATCGGAATCGGTATACTGTGGAATACCATGTGAATACTGTGGAATAAGCTCCAATATAAACCAATATTCTGGTAGTCAGAGAATATGTCCACTGGAATTAGGTAACGGAATGTGTTTGTCTGTCTCTGTCTCTGTCTCTGTCTCTGTCTCTGTCTCTGTCTCTGTCTCTGTCTCTGTCTCTGTCTCTGTCTCTGTCTCTGTCTCTGTCTCTTTCTCTGTCTCTGTCTCCGTCTCTGTCTCTGTCTGACTGTCTGACTGTCTGACTGTCTGACTGTCTGATTGTCTGATTGTCTGACTGACTGACTGTGTGTGTATGTGTGTCTGTCCGCAGGCTACCTGCTGCCGCTCTTTACCGGCCAAGTGACCGACTCGCTGCCGAAGCGCCTGATGAGCACCGCCTACTTCCCGCTGCGACACCCTGAGATCGGGCGCAGCGACTGGCTGGCGGCGCGCGCCTTCACCGACCGCTACCTGCGCGCGCTGGGACTGAACGTGACGCGCCAGGTGTTCACCACCAGTGTGCTCTTCGAGGAGGATATCGCTCAGAGGGTGGGTAGCCGCCGTGAGGCCACAGGTGTGTCGGTCCTCCGTCCCTCCGTCCTCTTCCAGGAGGATGTCTCCGGAGGGTGGGTGGACGATGTTGGATATGCTATCGGGAAACGGTTTCAAAGAAACGGTTTCAAGTCTCAGAGTTATTTCAAACGAAGAGTCGAAACGGATTAGTGATCTGAGTGAGCTGCAGAAATTGTTTCATGG